>JADZGK010000601.1:0-11927 GCA_018104995.1 Cairina moschata | reverse complement strand
TTGCGCCCCAGGTGCAGGACCCGGCACTTGGCCTTGTTGAACTTCATGCAGTTGACCTCAGCCCATCGGTGCAGCCTATCCAGATCCTCCTGCAGAGCCTTCCTACCCTCGAGCAGATCGACACACGCACCTAACTTGGTGTCATCTGTAAACTTACTGAGGGTGCACTCAATGCCCTCGTCCAGATCATTGGTGAAGATATTAAAGAGGACCGGCCCCAGCACCGAGCCCTGGGGAACGCCACTAGTGACTGGCCTCCAGCTGGACTTGACTCCATTCACCACGACTCTTTGGGCCTGGCTATCCAGCCAGTTTCTAACCCAACAAAGCGTGCGCCAGTCCAAGCCAAGAGCAGCCAGTTTCTTTAGGAGAATGCTGTGGGAGACGGTGTCCAAAGCCTTGCTGAAGTCAAGGTAGACCACATCCACAGCCTTCCCCTCGTCCACCCAGCGCTTCACTTTGCCATAGAAGGAGATCAGGTTCGTCAAGCAGGACCTGCCTTTCATAAACCCATGCTGACTGGGCCTGATCGCCTGCTTGCCCTTCAAGTGACGCATGATGACTCCCAAGAGGATCTGCTCCATGAGCTTCCCTGGTACTGAGGTCAAACTGACAGGCCTATAGTTTCCCGGGTCTGCCCTCCGGCCCTTCTTGTAGATAGGCGTCACATTTGCTAGCCGCCAGTCAGCTGGGACCTCCCCCGATAGCCAGGACTGCTGATAAATGATGGATAGTGGCTTGGCCAGCTCCTCTGCCAGTTCTCTTAGTACCCTTGGGTGGATCCCATCCGGCCCCATTGACTTGTGCACATCCAAGTGCCGTAGCAGGTCACCAACCAGTTCTTCGTGGATGGTGAGGGCCACATCCTGCTCCCCATCCCCTTCCACCAGCTCAGGGTACTGGGTATCCAGAGAACAACCGGTACTGCCGCTAAAGACTGAGGCAAAGAAGGCATTGAGCACCTCCACCTTTTCCTCATCTCTTGTAACTAAGTTTCCCCCCACATCCAGTAAAGGATGGAGATTCTCCTTAGTCCTCCTTTTTGTGTTGATGTATTTATAAAAACGTTTTTTGTTATCTTTAACGGCAGTAGCCAGATTGAGCTCCAGATGAGCTTTGGCCTTCCTAATTTTGTCCCTGCACAGCCTTGCAACATCCTTATAGTCCTCCCTAGTGGCCTGCTCACTTTTCCAAAGATTATAAACCCTCTTTTTTCTCCTAAGCTCAAGCCACAGTTCTCTGTTGAGCCAGGCTGGTCTTCTTCCCCGCTGGCTCATCTTTGGGCACATGGGGACAGACCGCTCCTGCGCCATTAGGATTTCCCTCTTGAAGAGCGCCCAGCCTTCCTGGACCCCTCTGTCCTTCAGAACCGCCTCCCAAGGAACTCCACCAACTAGTGTCCTGAGCAGCCCAAAGTCAGCCCTCCGAAAGTCCAATACAGTGGTTTTACTGGTCCCCTTCCTGGCCTCGCCAAGAATAGTGAACTCCACCATTTCGTGGTCACTCTGCCCAAGACAGCTCCCGACAATCACATCCTCCACCAGTCCTTCTCTGTTTGTGAAGAGCAGGTCTAGCGGGGCACCACCCCTGGTAGGTTCACTAATCAGCTGCGTCAGGAAGCTATCTTCCACGCTCTCCAGAAACCTCCTAGCCTGCTTTCTCTGGGCTGTGTTGTGCTTCCAGGATATGTCAGGGAAGTTGAAGTCTCCCACGAGTACAAGCGCTGAAGATTTCGCAACTTCTGTCAGCTGCCTGTAGAACTCCTCGTCCGTCTCCTCATCCTGGTTCGGCGGTCTATAGCAGACCCCGACCAGGACGCTAGCCTTGTTGTCCCTGCCGATCCTAACCCAAAGGGACTCGACCTTGTCATTCCTAGCCTCGAGTTCTACAACCTCGAAAGACTCTCTAATATAGAGAGCCACACCGCCACCCCTTCTGTGCTGCCTGTCCCTTCTGAAGAGCTTATAGCCAGGCATTGCAGCACTCCCGTCATGAGACTGGTCCCACCATGTCTCCGTGATGGCAACCAAGTCGTAGCCTGCCCGCTGCATAATGGCTTCCAGCTCCTCCTGTTTGTTACCCATGCTGCGTGCATTGGTGTAGATGCACTTCAGCTGGGCCTTTACCTTATCCTCTGGCCTTGCCATTGTTCCCCCTGGCACAGTCCCAACAATCCTTGCTTCAGCCCCATCCCCCTTCTTACCTAGTTTAAAGCCCTCTCAATGAGCCCCGCCAGCTCCTGGCCCAGGATCCTTTTACCCCTAGAGGATAGGGACCCGTCTACGGCCATCAGGCCAGGTGCTGAGTAAAGTGCCCCATGGTCGAAAAACCCAAGATTTCTGCGTTGGCACCAGCCCCGGAGCCACGTGTTTAACAGGTGGGCTTTCCGTGTCCTCTCCGTACCCCTCCCTGCCACCGTAGGGATGGACGAAACCACCACCTGCACTCCCGCTCCATCCACTAACCGTCCCAGCCCCCTAAAGTCTCTTTTTATAGCCCTCAGGCTTCTTTCTTCAATGTTGTCACTGCCCGCCTGGACTATCAAAAGAGGATAATAATCAGAGGGGCGTACCAGGTTGGGAAGCTTCCTGGCAACATCCCTGACCCTGGCCCCAGGGAGGCAGCAGACTTCCCTGCAGGTAGGGTCAGGCTGACAAATAGGGCCCTCTGTTCCCCTAAGAATAGAGTCTCCAACAACAATAACCCTCCTGTCTTTCTTGGTGGAGGCAGTCCTGAGGCGTGGAGTCGACCTCCTCGCCCTAGGCATCCTCCTGGGAACACTTGCTACCTCTTCCTCAGCTACTGGTCTCTCGAGCTCCAGGGCCTCAAACCTGTTGCGTAAGGGCACCTGGGAAGGTGGGGCCGGAAGGGGAGGGCATCGCCTGCGATGTCGAGCAGGGACCTGTTTCCATTCCTCCTCAATTCTTAGGTCCCCTCCCTCTGCCCGACGGCGACAGGGCAGGGGGTCCACCCCCATTTGGGATGTCTCACCCCAGTACCTCTCCTTGAGGCCCTGCAGGGAGTTACTCCACAAGTCTATCTCCCGCTCACACTCCCTGATGGCCCTCAACCTCTCCACTTCCTCCTTGAGCTCCGCCACCATGCGGACCAGGTCATCCACCTGCTCGCACCTCACGCACGCAGTTTCTCTGCCTCCCGCCGATGGCAGCAACAGGCTCAGACACTCCCTGCATCCGGTGACCTGAACCGCTGCATTCTTATTGTTATTATATGGTTTGGGTTGGAAGGGATCTTAAAGATCCTCTTATTCCAACCATCCTCCTACTAGACCTGGTTGCTCAAAACTCATTTCAATCTGTCCTTGAACACTTCCAGGGATGGGACGTTCACAGCTTTTCCAGGAAACCTGTTCCAGTGCCTCACCATCCTCAGAGGAAAGAATTTCTTCCATATATCTAATTTAAACCTGCCCTCTTCTAGTTTAAAGTCATTACTCCTTGTCCTATCACTACACCCCCAGACAAAGACTGTCTCCCCAGATGTCCTGTAGGTCCTCTCTAAGCACTGGAAGGTTGCTCTAAGGTTTCTCCGGTGCTGAGTAGTACCAGTTCTCTCAGCACGCCTTCAGAGCAGAAGTGCTCCAGCCCCTTGATCACCTTTGTGGCCCTCCTCTGGGCCTCTTCAAATAATTCCATGTACTCTAAGTGCCGCGTTAAACCACAGCAGTCTTTTTGGCACCCAGTGTGGGGCACGAAGGGTTGAGATAAGAACAGATCTTACCACAGAATGCTAACGTTAAAATTTTATAAGCATTAGACCTGTTTAATAGTTGCTGGTCACAAGGTCGACATTTTGGATCTCAGGTCTGTTGGGCTTGTTTTCAGAAATGTGTTGTATAGCACATTACTTACTGCATGTGTTCCCATTGTGCTCTTTATCATTTCTGGGTCTGGTTTAAAGTTATTTTGCTATGTTGTGTAACACTGGCTTATGAGTCTATAAAATTACTGGTCATGTGACAAATCTGTTCTTTTTACTGAGCATTGCCTCAATACCTCATACCTCCATACCTCAGGAACCATCACTCAGAAACTATTAAGAATTACACTCTTCTCCTTTTTGCTTTAGGGAGCCAAAGTAGGGGGAGAAAAGGGAGGGACATTTCTCCAATTCTTCACTATCTCCTTCACCTCCCCCTTCTCCTCCAGGCTAATTACACTAGCTCTACAAAGCTTAGAACATCACTGGCATGGTCCTACTGTGATGTCTCCTGAATGTGTTTCAACTTTTGTTTAAGGATAAACAACTCTTGAAGAATGCCCCCAAGGCAGGAGAGTTAGGAGTGGCAGGGAGCATGGGAGGATCTGGGCAGGCACCTGGAGCAGTGGGCACCTCCAGTGCTTTGGAACTTCCCCCCTGAGAACGTGCAGAATCCTTAAAAACTGCAGAAGTGCTTGAAAAGGAGGGGTTATCACCTTGGCAATTCCAAAGGGACACAAATCCCTGGAATGTGCTGGGACTTGGTCTGTGCTTACTGAGCCTCAGTCAGTGCCACTCCAAGCCCTGGGACAGGCCCTGCAGCTACTCCAACACCTCTGACATGTCCTGCAGCCACTCCAGCCCTGGGACAGGCCCCAGGTCGAGTCTGGGGACTAGACCAGACCCCCCAGGTCTGCTCTTGCTAGGCCAGAGCACCAACCTGTGCCAGGATCCGTTGCCTCTACATGCAGGAGAAAACAATGGGTGTGAAAATCAGGCTCCTGAGAATGGAAAAGAACTACTGCCAACTACTGCCCAGAAAAGAAAGGAGGGAGAGGAATGTCTATCTATGAAACCTTGACATAGACTTCCCCACAAGAGGGTACTTCCAAGATCCAAAAGGGTACAGGTGGGGTTTTGGGATAGCTGCCTTGGAGAGAGAGGATGTTAAAGAACTGTCTACGTCGCCCGGTCCCTGGGAGAACCCTTCCATTTATGCAGTGGTTGAAGGTCAAAGAAGAGCAGGTGCAGATGGTTACCGCAATGTTCTACCAGTTGGGGACAGGCTGGACATCAGTCAGTAATGAGCAATTGCACTGTGCATAGCTTGCTTTGTACTTAACAATAATAGTAATAACAATAATTGCTATTATTATTATTTCTCTTCCTGTTCAGTCCTTTAAACTGCCCTTATCTCAACACATAAGCATTTGGGACGGGGGGTGGGGGAGTTGCTGTGATGCAACAGCTGTGTGGTGCTGAGCTGCCCGCCAGGTTAAAGCACATCATGTTTGACAACCATACTCTTAGAGTACAAATAACATTTCTAAAAGCCATCTCCCCTGTGTTCAGAGAAGGCCAGTCAGTGATGAATTCAGTCTGCTTTGAACACCACACCCCAGCAGAGACCCTGCTGCCCTGGGGAGCTGTCAGCCCTGAGGCCCTGGGGAAACCTTGAGGGAGCCCAAGGGCACAGAGCAAGCGATGCCATGGTCGGGTGCTGTGCTGCTGAGCTGGGCCGGGCTCCTGGGCCCAAGGGGAGATCCTGGCAAGCGCTGCAGAGAGACAGCTGTGCCCAGGAGCAGCTCCTCTGCACAGCGCAGCAGGGCTGGGGGCTCTGACCGCAGCTGGCACACAGAGAGGAGAGAAGGAGAGAGGGCTTGGAGGCACTGAGGAGCGCAACAACAGAGGGCAGCGTGTGGCAGGACACATCTGCAGGCTCCTGACACCGTGAGGCTCTGGCAGCAGGGCACTGCAGGTGGGGTTGCCAGAGGGGTCTGCTACAGCTGGCACATCCGATGGCTGATAGCATCTGTCAGGGTGGGTCTCTCTGTTTCTCCAGAAAGGAGTAGAAGATGCTTTAGAGAATGGCATTTATGATTGCATATTTGAAGAGGAAGAACAAGAGAGGGGCTACCTGAAAGGCAAGACATTTTCTGTAGCCTGTGCTTACAGATACCTGTGGTAGAGCGGAGGCTGGTTTCATGGTAATAGGTGGTCAGGTTTGTACTGAAGACAGAGACTTCTGGAACATTGCAGTGAGAGATCAATATTTCATCAATGAACTTCATAAAGTCCCTTCCCACACTTCAACCCAGAAACTACATCAACATCATGCTTGTTTTCCTCTGAGGTTTTATCCTAGCCGATCTTTTGGAGCTGCAAATCTTCCAGTGCCCTGTGCCCTGTCTTTCAGAGGTCTCTGCCGGCTTGAGGTGAGCACAGATCACCTGCAGTGAGCATGAGCTGCCTCTTCTGCGGGCAGAGCTGCAGCCCAGGAGGGTCTGCTGAGTGTCCGTCTGTCCCTCCCTGGCCTTGCCTCCCCTGGCAGCAGCACGCTGGCATTCCTGCTGGCTTCTCCAGCTGGCTGTGCTGCTGCTGGTCTTGTTCCCAGGCTGGCTGGGGATGGGGGTTTCAGAGGCATTGGTGTGCCGTTGAGGTTTTTTAGGGAAGGCGAGTATGGGGACAAGGTGAGGGGTGTGGAGATGGGCGCTTTTAGCCTGGAATCCTCTGCTTTCAGCAGTTTTCAGGTTCTTTTCAGATGAACAACTGAATACAACTTTCCTGCAGCTCTCAAAGGGCAGCTGAGACCAGCACTGATGGAGAGACTGGCTGTCGTCTCTGAGGGACACTCCTCACTGAAGGCACAGTCTCTTTGCCTCTGAGGATCCACAAGATTTCACTTGGAGTGCAGCAGAATGCCCAGGATTTATGCCTTAGAAACAGTTCTCCGTTGTGGTGGGGCAGCTAGAACCAAAACCACAAAACAAACAATTACATATCTAAACCTCCACACCTCTGTTCTGCAGTTGGGTGAACTAGGAGCAAAACTGGGGAAATCACTTGGATATCAGCAGTAAAGTTAATCTGAGAATACCCCATGTTCCTACCATGTTCCTACCATGTTGCTACCATGCTACTTCCTCTGGCTGTAGTACAGAATTGATTCTTCCATTGCCACAGAGGAGTCCCCTGCTCCCAGAGGCACTCTCAGGCAGAAACAATGAAAGAGAGCTTTAAAATATGTGCCTGGAAATGGGCAATATTTTGGTGATTTTAAATGAGAAAATTTGAAGTGTTTTCCTATGATATGTCTGTGGTACATTATCACTACCTTTCTCTTCCTTGTACAGGACCTCATGACCAGAAGTAACAGATGTCCAACGTCAGCTCCATCACGGAGTTCCTCCTGCTGGCATTCGCAGACACGCGCGAGCTGCAGCTCCTGCACTTCGCGCTCTTCCTGGGCATCTACCTGGCTGCCCTCCTGGGCAACGGCCTCATCCTCAGCGCCGTAGCCTGCCACCACCGCCTCCACACCCCCATGTACTTCTTCCTCCTCAACCTCGCCCTCCTCGACCTGGGCTGCATCTCCACCACTCTGCCCAAAGCCATGGCCAATGCCCTCTGGGACACCAGGGACATCTCCTATCAAGGATGTGCTGCATAGGTCTTTTTCTTCCTCTTCTTCATATCAGCAGAGTATTATAACCTCACCATCATGGCCTACGACCGCTACGTTGCCATCTGCAAGCCCCTGCACTACGGGAGCCTCGTGGGCAGCAGAGCTTGTGCCCAGATGGCAGCAGCTGCCTGGGGCAGTGGCTTTCTCAATGCTGTCCTGCACACGGCCAACACATTTTCCCTGCCCCTTTGCCAAGGCAATGCTGTGGACCGGTTCTTCTGTGAAATCCCCCACATCCTCAAGCTCTCCTGCTCAGTTGCCTACCTCAGGGAAATCGGGGCACTTGTGTTTAGTGTTTCTTTAGGCTGTGGTTGTTTTGTTTTCATTGTGGTGTCCTATGTGCAGATCTTCAGGGCAGTGCTGAGGATGCCCTCTGAGCAGGGCCAGCACAAAGCCTTTTCCACGTGTCTCCCTCACCTGGCTGTGGTCTCCCTGATGGTCAGCACTGCCATGTTTGCCTACCTGAAGCCTCCCTCCATCTCTTCCCCATCTCTGGACCTGGTGGTGTCATTTCTGTACTCAGTGGTACCTCCAGCACTTAATCCGCTCATCTACAGCATGAGAAACAAGGACCTGAAGTATGGAGTGAGGAGACTGTTCCTATACATTCTTGTTAAGCATCCATAATGTTTTTATAATATATAATCATAACTATGTGAAATTATTTTGATTGGTGTAAATTCATTTTTATCATTAGTTCAGTAATGTTATTCATAGCATCCTGCCTATTAATTAATTTATATACTTTGACCAAATCATCTATTCTACCCATAGTTCTAGTCTTCCAGTGTAAGAAGAGACAATAAAGAAGCCATCAGAAATTCACTGATCTCAGTGTCCTTCTCTTCCCATCTCCTCTGGAGGTGGGGGAGCAGCCCCAGCACGCAGGAGGGGCTCAGGGCCATGAGCCCAGCTGCCACATGCAGGAGCAGCCCCGGTGGCCCTCGGGGCTGCTCCTCACTGCCCGCTGGGCTCTGCCTCTCTGCTGCCTTCGGGTCGGGGCTGCTGCTTCCCTGGAGCCATGGCCATGGCCAGCAGCAGGACGTGGCCTTGTCACTGCTGCTCTCTTTTGGCTTCCTCATTGTTCTCTTGTGCTTTTGCATTTCTCTTAGCCCTCAGATCTCATGCACCTTGGTGACAGTCCTAATGTCTCTACAGTGGCATCTCCTCCACATTTCTGATCTCTTCTTCCCATGCTGATATTAGAAATACACCCAGGCAGCTGCTACCTGAACAAGCCTCTTGATTTTCTGTGTTTCACCATGGATCAGACACGCAGAGTAATCACTGAAGGACCATGGGTTGGACTGGGATCTACCTTCTTGGTTGCACGTGGCCCAGTAAGCAATACTGGCCTTTCACTGGCCTGAAACTGTCCAACTGGTGCTGGGTCTGATGGCAAATTGCATCCTGAAGAGGAACGTGGAGCTGCTCTGTGGCTGGGCCAGGCCTCTTGTGCTGGCCTGGGGAGCGGGGCTGGCCCTGCAGGGCACAGGCACTGTGTGCTGGGGATCTGCCAGGCAAGAGAGCAGGGCTCCTGCAGCTTCACGGGCCTCCATTTCCTTGCAGCACAGCCAGCATCCTCCTTGCTCACCTCAACCAGAAACTACACATGCATGAGCTGCCTGCTTCCTCCTCCTCTAGAGGGAGAGGAAGAAACACATCTAGAGGGAGAGGGGAAGGAACTTAAAAACTCACAGAGAGATAGACACATGAGGAAGGGAAAGGAAAAGAAAACATAAAGAAAAAGAAATTCCAACCCCAAACATGAGGAATATTTAGTAACTGAAGTCTGCAGCTGGATGTTACAGCTCCTTTGCACCAGCTCCCACCTGCTTTCCTTAGAGACCTGGCTGCACTCAGGTGCAGAAGGGTTTTCCTCATTCAAATCAAATCATGTTCCAATTTTCCAAAAAACGGAGTAAGCTCCTTCTCTTGTACGCCTCCTGTGAGATTGGCCTTTCCAAAAGGATGACTGCACAAGACCTGTTTTATACTGACAGATAGGAAACTATAAATAATAGTGTTAGTATTAACCCATATCATATGAATTCAATGAGAAATGATGAGGTTCTAGCTAAGGAAACAATTAGACAGACAATTAGATAGATGGGCAAGCTGTGCTGCTTCTACCTGAAGCTCAAAGCAGCAACTGGGTTGGTGAGGGCCGTCCGAGTGATCCAGGAGTAAGGGGAGGACAAACCAGGAGAACCATGGGAAAGGCATAGGTCCAGACTGGCAGCTGGAAAGGGGACATTCAGCAGGGTCTGTTTAATCAAGACAGCTGGATGTACCTGGAAGATGAGGGAGCACACCATGATAGACAAAGCGATGACAAAGCAAGTAGAGGTGAACTTCAGAATTTATTTTCCTTCAATGAATATACATCCTGAACATTCACATTTCTTCACGATAGTAATTACACTTTGTGTGTAATGTTTTATAGAAAGGATTGAAACATTTGAGGTGATGAGTAGTTGCTCTTTTACTTAAGTACTAAAGAAATTACTGGGTATTGAGTCAGAGTTTTGCTGTCAGACAATAAACAAGCAGGACATGCAAGAGACGAGAGCCCTTTGGAGGATTCATATGGAGCCAGGTGGAGATACCAGAGCACCTCCACTGCCAGCAGTGGTCTTTGTCCCAATAATTCCAGCCCAGCCCAACACATGAAACCCCTTCAAAGACAATAGCCTAGTTCAGGGCGTTCTTGGGATTCACCTAAATTTGAAATGGCCACTGGAAAACCCAAGACACTCTCCCTTATTCCTAGCTGAACATCCATTTACCATCATGGGTCATCTTTGGCAATCTCAGGCTGAAAGACTCAAGAGCAGGGCACTTCAAATGGCTGAGGCAGAACCCATCAGCTTACCCCCGTTTGGGAATCATCCCCTTCCAACAGGGATATGAAAGTCAAAAATGTGAAATGACCTGTCAGGTCTGTCCTGGTTTCAGTTAGGACACAGTTAATTTTCCTCCTTGTAGCTGGTAGGGTGCTAATTTTTGGCTTAGGATGAGCCATCAAGCGTGCTGATGACATGCTGATGTTTTACTTGTTGCAGAGCAGTGCTTACAGCAAGCCAAGGACATTTCAGCTTCTCACTCTGTCCTGCCAGCGGGCAGGTTGGGGGTACAGCAAGAGCTGGGAGGGGACAAACCAAGGACAGCTGACCAAACTGACCAAAGGGGGTAATTCCCTACCATCTGATGTCATGCTAAACAATATATAGGGGTGGCTAGCCATGGGGAGGAGGCCAGACTGCTCAGGGTTAGGCTGGGCATCAGTCAGCAGGTGGTGAGAAATTGCATTGTGCATTACTTGTTTTGTACACAGTAGTAATAGTATTACTATTATCATCATTATTGTTATTATTATTATTGTTATTCTTATTTTCCTGTCTTAACAAACTGTCTTTTTCTCAACTCACAGGCTTCATTTTCCCATTTCTCTCCCCCATTCCAGAGAGGGAGAGGGGAGGCTAAGCGAATGGCTGTGTGGTGTTTAGCTGCTGGCTGGGTTAAACCACGACATGGGGTCAAATGATTAAATAGTGTATAACGATTTGCCACTGCCGGGAATTTAGTCACTGTTCTTCAATTTACAGCTCTTAGATCTTGGACCAACTGGCATGTCCCATCAGCCTTTTTTTTTTTTTTTTTTTTTACAGGTAATACAGGCGTCTTATGGGGGAACATACATGGTTCTAAAGTCCCTCCATGTAATAGCTGATCTATGACTGGTTTTAATCCCTTCCTTCTAATGGAATGGGATACTGTTTTACTCTTACAGGTTTCTGGGATTCTGTTATTTTTACCATTAGGGGTTCCATTTCCAACTTTCCCAATTCCCCTCCTTATACCATACTTGAGGATCTATATCGCCCTCATCTTCTTTTGATAATGTATATAACCCGATTTTCCCATTTTCCGTTATAAGCTTTAAGCCCATTTTGGTAATCAAATCCCTCCCCAGTAGGTTATATTCTGCTTCTGGAACAAGCAAGAGATCATTAAGACCCACACAGGTCTCAGATTCCACCTCAACGTTTTCTAATATTGACACAGGGAAGGACCCCCCTTTTGCCCCTACCACAGACATTTGCTTTTTCCCTTTTTTGAGTCCCCTTGGTATATTCTGAATAGTTGATCTTCAGCCCCTGTATCTACCAGAAATCAAACTTCTCTGTGGAAATCTATTAATTACTTTATCAAGGGCTCTGTAGATATTTGGGTCCCCAGAAGGTATAGCCCCTGACACCCCTAATCTTCTTTAAATACTTTTAAGGTTGGTTATATGGAGGAGGCAAATTATCAAGGGGCTCCCTCTCCTCCTTATCTTCTTCATCCTCCTTTTTGTAATTAAATTAAAAATACAAGTGACGGGCGATTCCGTTAGTCCCAACCAGGCTGCAGCATACCTGTTCTCTTCTGGATCCACGGGTATTCTACTATTAGCATTAATGTTCAAAGCCTGACAGACCCAGTCCTCCGTGGATCCAAATATCAGCCAAGATACATG
>JADZGK010000599.1:0-11970 GCA_018104995.1 Cairina moschata | reverse complement strand
GGGTTGGGATGCCTACTTCAGGAGGGGTTTCCACCCTGATGGAGCTTTCTTTGGTAGTAGGAAAGAGCAGGAGAGAAAAACCTTGCCACAAAGTGTGCATGGGCAGGTTGGCGCTGTCCTTGAGGAGAAAGAAATGTCCCTCAAGGGGTTGTGCTGTAGTGCCAGAGGTCACCCTCTGATCAGACCCTGGCTTTGTCTTTCAAGGAACAGCTGGTGAGTGTTGACGAGACATGGGAGAAAGCAAGGGATGAGAGCAAGGTGGTGAACAGAGATGGGTGTATGAAGGCTACAAGGAAATAGGGCAAATTGTGGGACAGCATAGGAAAAGCTACAGAGGAGAAGGCAGAGGGTGATGGGAAGAATGGAAGGTCCCAACAGCCCTGAAGGTTTTGTCTCCTTGGCTAGAGCTTATAAGGAGAGGTGATCGGCTCCAGGGCAGACGTGTTCTGCAGCGGAGTGGGGGATCGGGCCAGGCAGGGCTAATTTTCCGGCATTGAGCCTACTTCAGGGAGCCGCCAGGACCCGGCAGCCCTCGTGAGGGAGGCTGACGAGGCGAAGGCAGAGCCAGCAGCGCCCCCTCCCCGGCCGTTCAAAAGCAGCCCCTAGGGAGCGCGAGCGACCAGGAGCGCGGCGACCAGGGCGGGCAAACAGGGCGTGGCGCGGCAGAAGGGAGTGGCGCGGCAGTTCGCGCAGGCACGGGGAGCAGGAAGGGCGGAGAGCAACCCCTGCCCACACAAACACCTCTTAACAACAGCCGTTAGCTAGGTGATAATGGTCTCCACCAGGCACTGTGCGCTCTCCAGGAAGTCGGTATGCACCCAGCCCGACTGCCCGTTAAAGAATGCAGCGGTTCAGGTCACCGGATGCAGGGAGTGCCTGAGCCTGTTGCTGCCATCGGCGGGAGGCAGAGAGACTGCGTGCGTGAGGTGCGAGCAGGTGGATGACCTGGTCCGCATGGTGGCGGAGCTCAAGGAGGAGGTGGAGAGGTTGAGGGCCATCAGGGAGTGTGAGCGGGATAGACTGGTGGAGTAACTCCCTGCAGGGCCTCAAGGAGAGGTACCGGGGTGAGACATCCCAAATGGGGGTGGACCCCCTGCCCTGTCGCCGTCGGGCAGAGGAGGGGACCTAAGAGTTGAGGAGGAATGGAAACTGCTCGACATCGCAGGCGATGCCCTCCCCTTCCGGCCCCACCTTCCCAGGTGCCCTTACACAACAGGTTTGAGGCCCTGGAGCTTGAGAGACCAGTAGCTGAGGAAGAGGTAGCAAGTGTTCCCAGGAGGATGCCTACGGCGAGGAGGTCGACTCCACGCCTCAGGACTGCCTCCATCAAGAAAGACAGGAGGGTTATTGTTGTTGGAGACTCTATTCTTAGGGGAACACAGGGCCCTATTTGTCGGCCTGACCCTACCCGTAGGGAGGTCTGCTGCCTCCCTGGGGCCAGGGTCAGGGACATTGCCAGGAAGCTTCCCGACCTGGTACGCCCCTCTGATTATTATCCTCTTTTGATAGTCCAGGTGGGCAGTGACAACATTGAAGAGAGAAGCCTGAAGGCTATAAAAAGAGACTTTAGGGGGCTGGGACAGTTAGTGGATGGAGCGGGAGTGCAGGTGGTTTTTTCATCCATCCCTATGGTGGCAGGGAGGGGTACGGAGAGGACACGGAAAGCCCACCTGTTAAACACGTGGCTCCGGGGCTGGTGCCAACGCAGAAATCTTGGGTTTTTCGACCATGGGGCACTTTACTCAGCACCTGGTCTGATGGCCGTAGACGGGTCCCTATCCTTTAGGGGAAAAAGGATCCTGGGCCAGGAGCTGGCGGGGCTCATTGAGAGGGCTTTAAACTAGGTAAGAAGGGGGATGGGGCTGAAGCAAGGATTGTTGGGACAGTGCCAGGGGGAACAATGGCAAGGCCAGAGGATAAGGTAAAGGCCCAGCTGAAGTGCATCTACACCAATGCACGCAGCATGGGTAAAAAACAGGAGGAGCTGGAAGCCATTGTGCAGTGGGCAGGCTACGACTTGGTTGCCATCACGGAGACGTGGTGGGACCAGTCTCATGACCGGAGTGCTGCAATGCCTGGCTATAAGCTCTTCAGAAGGGACAGGCAGCACAGAAGGGGTGGCGCTGTGGCTCTCTATATTAGAGAGTTTTTGAGGTTGTAGAACTTGAGGCTAGGAATGACAAGGTCGAGTCCCTTTGGGTTAGGATCGGCAGGGACAACAAGGCTAGTGTCCTGGTCAGGGTCTGCTATAGACCGCCGAACCAGGATGAGGAGACGGATGAGGAGTTCTACAGGCAGCTGACAGAAGTTGCGAAATCTTCAGCGCTTGTACTCGTGGGAGACTTCGACTTCCCTGACATATCCTGGAAGCACAACACAGCCCAGAGAAAGCAGGCTAGGAGGTTTCTGGAGAGCGTGGAAGATAGCTTCCTGACGCAGCTGATTAGTGAACCTACCGGGGGTGGTGCCCCGCTAGACCTTCTCTTCACAAACAGAGAAGGACTGGTGGAGGATGTGATTGTCGGGAGCTGTCTTGGGCAGAGTGACCACAAAATGGTGGAGTTCACTATTCTTGGCGAGGCCAGGAAGGGGACCAGTAAAACCACTGTATTGGACTTTCGGAGGGCTGACTTTGGGCTGCTCAGGACACTAGTTGGTGGAGTTCCTTGGGAGGCGGTTCTGAAGGACAGAGGGGTCCAGGAAGGCTGGGCGCTCTTCAAGAGGGAAATCCTAATGGCGTAGGAGCGGTCTGTCCCCATGTGCCCAAAGATGAGCCAGCGGGGAAGAAGACCAGCCTGGCTCAACAGAGAACTGTGGCTTGAGCTTAGGAGAAAAAAGAGGGTTTATAATCTTTGGAAAAGTGGGCAGGCCACTAGGGAGGACTATAAGGATGTAGCGAGGCTGTGCAGGGACAAAATTAGGAAGGCCAAAGCTCATCTGGAGCTCAATCTGGCTACTGCCGTTAAAGATTACAAAAAATGTTTTTATAAATACATCAACACAAAAAGGAGGACTAAGGAGAATCTCCATCCTTTACTGGATGCGGGGGGAAACTTAGTTACAAGAGATGAGGAAAAGGCGGAGGTGCTCAATGCCTTCTTTGCCTCAGTCTTTAGCGGCAGTACCGGCTGTTCTCTGGATACCCAGTACCCTGAGCTGGTGGAAGGGGATGGGGAGCAGGATGTGGCCCTCACCATCCACGAAGAACTGGTTGGTGACCTGCTACGGCACTTGGATGTGCACAAGTCGATGGGGCCGGATGGGATCCACCCAAGGGTACTGAGAGAACTGGCGGAGGAGCTGGCCAAGCCCCTATCCATCATTTATCAGCAGTCCTGGTTCTCGGGGGAGGTCCCAGCTGACTGGCGGCTAGCAAACGTGACGCCCATCTACAAGAAGGGCCGGAGGGCAGACACGGGAAACTACAGGCCTGTCAGTTTGACCTCAGTACCAGGGAAGCTCATGGAGCAGATCCTCTTGGGAGTCATCATGCAGCACTTGCAGGGCGAGGAGGCGATCAGGCCCAGTCAGCATGGGTTTATGAAAGGCAGGTCCTGCTTGACGAACCTGATCTCCTTCTATGGCAAAGTGACGCTCTGGGTGGACGAGGGGAAGGCTGTGGATGTGGTCTACCTTGACTTCAGCAAGGCTTTTGACACCGTCTCCCACAGCATTCTCCTCAAGAAACTGGCTGCTCTTGGCTTGGACTGGCGCACGCTTCGTTGGGTTAGAAACTGGCTGGATAGCCGGGCCCAAAGAGTCGTGGTGAATGGAGCCAAGTCCAGTTGGAGGCCAGTCACTAGTGGCGTTCCCCAGGGCTCGGTGCTGGGGCCGGTCCTCTTTAATATCTTCATCAATGATCTGGAGGAGGGCATTGAGTGCACCCTCAGTAAGTTTGCAGACGACACCAAGTTAGGTGCGTGTGTCGATCTGCTCGAGGGTAGGAAAGCTCTGCAGGAGGATCTGGATAGGCTGCACCGATGGGCTGAGGTCAACTGCATGAAGTTCAACAAAGCCAAGTGCCGGGTCCTGCACCTCGGGCGCAACAACCCCAAGCAGAGCTACAGGCTGGGAGATGAGTGGTTGGAGAGCTGCCAGGCAGAGAAGGACCTGGGACTCATGGTAGACAGTCGGCTGAATATGAGCCAGCAGTGTGCTCAGGTGGCCAAGAAGGCCAACGGCATCCTGGCTTGTATACGAAGCAGTGTGACCAGCAGGGCTAGGGAGGTGATCGTCCCCCTGTACTTGGCTCTGGTGATGCTGCACCTCGAGTACTGTGTTCAGTTTTGGGCCCCTCGCTACAAGAAGGACATGGAGGTGCTTGAGCAGGTCCAGAGAAGGGCGACAAAGCTGGTGAGGGGTCTGGAGAACAAGGCCTACGAGGAGCGGCTGAGGGAGCTGGGTTTGTTCAGCCTGGAGAAAAGGAGGCTCAGGGGCGACCTTATCGCTCTCTACAGGTACCTTAAAGGAGGCTGTAGCGAGGTGGGGGTTGGCCTGTTCTCCCACGTGCCTGGTGACAGGATGAGGGGGAATGGGCTTAAGTTGCGCCAGGGGAGTTTTAGGTTAGATGTTAGGAAGAACTTCTTTACCGAAAGGGTTGTTCGACATTGGAACGGGCTGCCCAGGGAAGTGGTGGATTCACCATCCATGGAGGTCTTTAAAAGACGTTTAGATGTAGAGCTTAGGGATATGGTTTAGTGGGGAATGTTAGTGTTAGGTTAGAGGTTGGACTCGATGATCTTGAGGTCTCTTCCAACCTAGAAATTCTGTGATTCTGTGATTCTGTGAGTCCAGGAGGATGATCACCTCCCTGCTCCTGCTGGCTGCACTATTTCTAGTACAGGCCAGGATGCCCTTGGCCTTCTTGGCCACCTGGGCACACGGCTGGCTCATATTCCGCCAAGCATCCATCAACACTCCCAGGTCGTTTTCTTCTTCACAGTCTTCTAGCCACTCTGCCCCAAGCCTATAGCGTTGCATGGAGTTATTGTGGCCAAAGTGCAGGACCCTGCACTTGGCCTTGTTGAGCCTCATCCCATTCACCTCAGCCCAGCAATCCAGCCTATCCAGATCCCTCTGAAAGGCCACCCTACCGTCATGAGGATTGTCACTACCTCCCAATTTGGTGTCATCTGCAAACTTAGTGAGGGTACACTCAATCCTCTCATCTAGGTCATCAATAAAGACATTAAACAAGATAGGTCGCAGTACTGACCCCTGGGGGACACCACTTGTAAGAGGATGCCAGCTGGACTAACCAAAAATCTTGGTTAAAATCTCTGAGGAGAGCCTTTATGGGCTTTGTAAGGACAACGGTAGCAGTGTCACAGATAATCATAGAAACATGGGATCACAGAATCATAGAATGGTTTTGGTTCAAAGGGACCTTAAAGATCACCTTATTCTTCTTAACAGAGCTAAACAAACCCTAGACCACAAAGCTTGCCCATACCCTAACCACAGATGTCACACCTTAAACAAAATACCAAACCCTTGGTAACACAAAAAACTAATTATTCCTTAATCTTTAATTCAGATAGGTGAGCCCTAGTCCCTAATACCATACATGAACAAATAACATCCAAAGTCCCTGTATCTATGCATTAACCTTCTCACCTTCAACACCGCTCCTAAAACTTACCTTAAGGCGCTTGGCACCTTGGGGCAAGGCAGGAACCGAGATTGCTGTGTAGTCAAATGGCAGTCAAAGCTGAATGTGAGGGGCCATGGATCTGATCAGCTTGTGGGCCACAAGGAGGAGATGGGTGGGAATGCTCTGAGGAGCTCAGCTCTGCCTCAGGATCTCCTGCCCCAGCAGCAGGAATGTGACTGTGGCAGTGACAGCGAGGTCACTTCTGTCTCTGCACTTGATAGGGCAGCAGCAGGAACGTGTCACAGAAAGGGACTGTGAGGTCACCTCTGTCTGGAGGTGGCAGGTCACCCTTGTCTTCTCCCTGGGATCTGCACTTTTGGGCTGACATCTGGCAGTGGCCCTGCTAGGCCAGCAGAAGGCACCTGCTTGGCATGCTGACTGGGGGATCCCCTCTGCCTCCAGAGCCAGGAGGACCCAGGCAGAAAGAAGGCCCCAACATGGGTTGTCCTGTCCCTTCTGATTGAGTCCATGACTGCACAGCAGCAGGCACAAGGCTTGGCTGTGTCTCCACAAGAAGCTGCAAGGCCAGCAGCAGGCCCCTGGCTTGGAAGCTGCTGCTGAGGTGACTTGTGTCTGCTTGGCTGAGAGGCCGCAAGGAGCCTGCTGGGTTGGGATGCCTACTTCAGGAGGGGTTTCCACCCTGATGGAGCTTTCTTTGGTAGTAGGAAAGAGCAGGAGAGAAAAAAATGCCTCAAAGTGTTCATTGGAAGGATGGCACTGGCCATGAGGAGGAAGAAATGTCCAGGGGAACAACTGGTTTTGCTGCTAGTAACAGAGGCAAAGAATGCATTAAGTATCTCAGCCTTTACCTCATCCCTTGTCAACAGGTTTTTCCTCCAAAATCCAATAAAGCATTATGATTCTGCCTAACCTTCCTTCATTTAATTTAATTTAATTTTATTTTATTTTTTTATTATCTTTGAGAGTCACGGACCTATTGAGCTCCAGCTGGGCTTTGGCCCTTCTATTTTTGACCTGCACAGCCCCATAACATTCAGGACACAGCTCCAGAGAAACTGACAGCATGCATGAGAATAAAGCGCAGCAAACATGGAATCTGGCAGCCTTCCATCCCCTACTGTCCTGTGATTCTATGCTGCAATTCCATTGAAATGGTTACTCGTGAATTATCCAAATTTCCCTGCAACTCTTGCTGCTGCTGCTGTCTAATCAGAGATAGCACAATCACAGGAAGGTTGAACTGTCTGCCTGCTGACATTAACAGCTGATAGAATGGAACATCACTGTGGGTGAACCTTGAGAAGTTGCCGGATTTTGACTTCAGAAAACTCTTGACTTTCACATGGAGAAGAGCCCAGTCCTGTACCAGAGGAAGAGAAACCCCACACGTCAGGGCAGACTGGAACCCTGCTGAGTGAGCAGTGTCCAGGAGGAGGAGGCCCTGGGCACCACGAGGGATGCCACACAAGCAGTGGTGCCTGCTCAGCAGGAACCAGGTCAGCTTCCTACAGAGCTGCTTTACGAGGAGCATGGCCACCAAGAACATCCTAGTTATCAGACTCAGCTCAGATCTGCTGTGACACCACAGAGATAAGGGTCTGCAGCTAAACAGGAAAGATGTGGAGGTCTCGGAGTCCCTAGGAAAGCCATGTATAGACAGGGTAGAGGACTGTGACAAGGCTGAAAGTCCCAACAGGACCAGGTCTTTGTGTCCATGGCTATGGCTGTTTTCTCTGTCACTGAGGCCTATGAGGAGACAGCTTATCGTTGAAGCACCAGGGCCTCAAAGAAATATGAAACGTATGTCTTTGAAAGTAATGGTCAGATTGAGCTGCAGTTGGGATTTGGCCATTCTGAATTTGTCCCTACTCAACTTCATGACATTCAGGATTCAATTCTACACAAAATAACTGCATGGATAGAAAGAAGCACAGAAACGATGGCTATGGCTGCTGTCTCTGTCACTGAGACATAGGAGGAGACAGCTGATCATTAAAGCACCAGGGCCTCATTGCCTCCTTGCCCTCACCCAAGAACCAGGCAGGGGTCGTACCATTCTCCTGCACTTGGCCATGCACATCCCCATCTCCTACTGCCCCACAAAGAGCCCTGAGCAAGGCAAGAAGGGAAAGGATCTCCCTTCCTACAGGACAGGGGTCAAGGCCTGGCCCTTGTGCCTGGTCAAATACATCCACTTTTCCTACACATCAGTGTCACCTTCACATTGCCTTTGTCTCCTTGTCCTCACTGCCTCCAGGGTTCTGCTCTAACGAGCTCCAAGGGAGGCTGTGTCAGTGCTGGCCCTCAGGGGGACACTGCAGGAAACTTGCCTCTGACTTGGCCTTCTGGAGAGATGTCTTCAATTGTCTCTGAGTGCCTGAGGTTCGTGGGCTCATAAGCAAAGCCCCCAGAGGGGTGATTGCAGTGCCTTGGGCTGGTGCTGTGGTGGTGAGCTGGGCCGGGCTCGTGGGACAGAGAGAGCTCGTGGCAAGAGGGCCCTGGTGCAGAGAGACAGCTGTGCCCAGGAGCAGCTCCTCTGCACAGCGCAGCAGGGCTGGGGGCTCTGACCTCAGCTGGCACACAGAGAGGAGAGAAGGAGAGAGGGCTTGGAGGCACTGAGGAGCGCAACAACAGAGGGCAGCGTGTGGCAGGACACATCTGCAGGCTCTTGGCACCGTGAGGCTCTGGCAGCAGGGCAATGAAGGTGGGGTTGCCAGAGGGTTCTTCTACAGCTGGCACATCCAATGGCTGATAGCATCTCTCAGGTTCTTGTAATACTTGCAGTGTGGCATAGAAGATGTTTTAGAGAATGGTATTTTTGAGGGGGGATTTTAGCAGGAAGACCGAGGCTTGGTTTATCTGAAATGGAAGACTTTCCTGGATTCTGTGCTTTCAGATTCTTGGTGTGGAGGGGAGGCAGGTTTCATGACAATGAATTGTCTGGATTGTACAGGAGAATGAGACTCCAAGAGTACTGCAGGGAGAGATCAACATGGCAGCAATTAACGTGATCAAATCCCTTCAGGCACCTCAGCCTAAAGACTGAAACAACAACGTTTGTTGTCTCCTCAGGGCTTATCATATCTTTAGGAGCTGCAACCACTGTGATGTCCTGTACTCAGAAAGCACACAGCTTGTGGGATGGGGTCTGTGAGCATGGACAGGTAGGGAATGTGAGGACAGAGATTCTGTTTCCAGCAGGGACATAGGAAGGCAGTAGAGATATGGGCAGGGCAGGCGATGAGAGGAAGTTGCTGCCAGAAATGCTGTGCGAGGGAGGGCTCAAGCACCTCCCTGCCATCCCCTGCAGGGCAGGCGCCTTCCCTGGGACACCCCCTGCTCTCCTCTCCCACCAGCACAGCCTCTGCCCTCAAGCCCCCCGTGTCCCCAGCAGGAGCTGCCTCCTCTGCGGGCAGAGCTGCAGCACAGGAGGGTCTGCTGAGTGTCCGTCTGTCCCTCCCTGGCCTTGCCTCCCCTGGCAGCAGCACGCTGGCATTCCTGCTGGCTTCTTCAGCTGGCCATGCTGCTGCTGGTCTTGTTCCCAGGCTGGCTGGGGATGGGGCTGTCACATGCCCATGGAGTGAGCCCTCGGTGTGCTTGGGGGAAGGGGAGTACGGGGACATGGTGAGGGGTCTGGAGATGGGCACTTTGAGTCTGGATTCCTCTGCTCTCAGCAGTGTCCAAGATCTTTTCAGTCAAACATGTGAGTAGAACTTTCCTGCAACTTTCATGGGGTAGCTGAGACTGTACTTGATGGACAGACTGGCTGTCCTCCCCGAAGAACACTGTGCACTAAAGTGACAGTCCCTTTTTCTCTGATAATGATCTACAAGGACTCCCTTTGAGTCCAGCAGAAATAACCAGGATCTGTGGTTTGAAACACTCCTCAGGAGTGGTGGGACAGCTGAAACAAAAAACTCAAAAACCAAAAATTTAAAATACAATTAAAAAAAAGCCTCCACAACTCCGCTCTGCAGTTTGGTGAACTGGGAGCAACACTGGGGAAAAACTCTCTGAGATCATGAGGGAAGAGAAACTGACATTTCCACATGTTCCTCTTCACCTCTTGCTGTAGGACAGGACTGACTCCTGCATTGCCCACAGTAGAGCCCCCTGTTCCAAAAGACAGCCTCAGGCAGAATGAATCAGGATGCATGAAAGGGACCTGCAAAACGTCTGCCAGAAAGTGCACAATATAGGTGATGATTTTAAATGAGAAACTGAATTTGTTTCCCTCTCATTCATTTCTTGTGCTTTATTACTCTCATCCTCTTCTTTGTTCAGGACCACATCCCCAAAAAGAGATGTCCAACAGAAGCACAATCACTGAGTTCCTCCTGCTGCCATTCGCAGACACGCGCGAGCTGCAGCTCCTGCACTTCGCGCTCTTCCTGGGCATCTACCTGGCTGCCCTCCTGGGCAACGGCCTCATCCTCAGCGCCGTAGCCTGCCACCACCGCCTCCACACCCCCATGTACTTCTTCCTGCTCAACCTCGCCCTCCTCGACCTGGGCTGCATCTCCACCACTCTGCCCAAAGCCATGGCCAATGCCCTCTGGGACACCAGGGCCATCCCCTATCAAGGGTGTGCTGCACAGGTCTTCTTTTACATCTTCTTCTTTGGTTCAGAGCTTTCCCTTCTCACTGTCATGGCCTACGACCGCTACGTTGCCATCTGCAAGCCCCTGCACTACCTCGTGGGCAGCAGAGCTTGTGCCCAGATGGCAGCAGCTGCCTGGGGCAGTGGCTTTCTCAATGCTGTCCTGCACACGGCCAACACATTTTCCCTGCCCCTCTGCCAAGGCAATGCTGTGGACCAGTTCTTCTGTGAGATCCCCTACATCCTCAAGCTCTCCTGCTCAGACTACTACCTCAGGGAAGTTGGGGCACTTCTGTTTACTGTTTCTTTAGTCTTTGGTTGTTTTGTTTTCATTGTGCTGTCCTATGTGCAGATCTTGCGGACAGTGCTGAGGATGCCCTCTGAGCAGGGCCAGCACAAAGCCTTTTCCATGTGCCTCCCTCACCTGGCCGTGGTCTCCCTGTTTGTCAGCACTGGCATATTTGCCTACCTGAAGCCCTCCTCCATTTCTTCGCCGTCCCTGGACCTGGTGGTCGCACTTCTCTACTCGGTGGTGCCTCCAGCAGTGAACCCCCTCATCTACAGCATGAGGAACCAGGAGCTCAAGGATGCAGTGAGGAAACTGTTTCCATACATGCTTCTTTAGCATCCATGATGTGTTCAGAAAACGTATGTTTAATAAAACGCAAATATTTTGATTCACATTATATCATATCATTTTAACCTTACTTGTGTTATCATAACATTGTCATTAATAAGAATCCCAACAGAAATCAAAGGACATTTGGAAAAATTATAAAACAGTTCTTTTTATTATTTTTCTCTGTATTTTAACAATATTTCATTTTGTTTTTAATAATCTCATTATTAGCATTCTGAATATTACATCCTGTGTTAGGTTTGACTACATCATCTAATATACATACAGAATGAGGATTTCCTTGGTCGAGAAAGACAATGAAGAACTTGGCAGAAATTCATGGGTCTCAGTATCCTTATCTTCCCATCTCCTCTCGAGCTGGGGGAGCAGCCTCAGCATCCAGGAGGGGCTCAGGGGCAGGAGCCCAGCTGCTACAAGTAGGAGCAGTGTATTTGGATTAGACCATGTGGATCTAGGTGACAGTCCTGTCGTCTCTATAGCAGGGCCAGCACAAAGCCTTTTCCACAAGCCTCCCTCACCAGGCCATGGTGTCCGTCTTTCTCAGGCCTGTCATGGTTGCCTGCCTGAAGCTCCCTCCATCTCCTCCCCATCCCTGTACTCAGTGGTGCCTCCAGCAGAGCACGTCCTCATTTGTAGCATGAGGAGCCAAGAGCTCAAGGATGCCTTAAGCAAATTGATGACTAGATGTGTCTTGGATGCAAGAAATTTCTCATCTGCTTCTGCACATGACTTGCAATGTCAATAATTTGAAGAATAGCCAGTATACTTGTTTTGTTTTGTTTTGTTTTGTTTGTGGTTGTGTTTGTGCATATTCTTATTACATTAATTCAGATAATGAACATCCATTAAAATGATACGGATGTGCCTGTTAAATATAGCTTATAGACTCTGTGCATGTGAAGCCATGCTCTCTGTGAATTTAACCTTAAGGAAGGAGCTTGCACTGCCTTCTTAGTCTGACATCCTTCCTCTGAGACCTGTTCTGGCTCTGCAGGGGCAGTGCCCGTGTGCAGGGGTGCAGAGGAAAAGAGGAAAAGAGTCCCATCCCAGCAGCATGGCCAGGGAGCACCAGCGCTTGGGGCATGCAGAGCTGCTCTCTTGCCACTGCCGCCCTGT
>JADZGK010000597.1:0-12094 GCA_018104995.1 Cairina moschata | reverse complement strand
GAAAGATACTCCTGATAAAGAAGTTGCTGAGATATACTTGTTTGCAAACCAATTAACGTAGATGTCCCCCCCTTGCAAACAACTTAATGCTTTAGAAATATATATAACTTACTGTACAAATACAGTGCAGCTTCACAAGAGCAAAAGCTGAAATCCCAGCATAGCTGTAAGCAAGGGGAGAAAAGACAGACATTGTTTTGCTAGAGGATCAATTTCAAATCATTTCTGTAGTCTAGGAATACCTTGAATTTTCTATGACCATTTGTGGTGATAAAACAATCTAAGATTAGTTCTGAGTATTTTAAGAAGTTGAAAGAAAAAACTTGGTGTCTGACATTTCTTTTGGATCCTTTTTTAAACACCTCAGAGCAGTCTTGGGATATAAACGTATGATTTTTGCTATTAATAGACTCAAGGAATATTTGTTAGAAGCTTTATTTTTGCATTAGCAGCCATTTAAGGTTTAAAATTGCTGCTTGGTATGTTTATATTAATACAGTATTACTGACCAAAGACAGTAGTCACTGATGACATGAAGTTTAATGTTAGCAACAGCAGTTATGTTAATGACAGTGTTACTGAGCACAAACCGTAGTGGTATCTGCCTTACCTCAACACCATCTATAACCTATGCTGCATCAATGTCTGTGGCCTTGTCATGGAATTTAATCATTGTGGAAACTTCTGCATTATTAGGACTCAGAAATCACACTCATCTAGAGGTTACTACTTCTAGTGCCACAGCAAATGCATGAACTTTGCATACACCTTAACATAATACTCCTCCAGACAAGCGACTCTGGCACATATTAACAGACAACGTACATGTTCCTTATTTTTGTCACCATCTTAGTGCTACTGGATGCAGTAAGTATACTTCCTTGTAGAGCTGATGCACTAACCAGGAAGATATTCTAGACTTTCTTCTCATTCACAGGAATAAAGAAATGACCTCTCATTCCCACTTGCTGAGATCATCAACACGCAGCTTCAAAGGTGGTTTTGAAAACTAAGCATCAGAGCTTAAATTGGAGCCCAGGGGCCTCTGCCTCAAACAAAAGAGCAACTGGGAGCTATTGGGAGTGCTACTGAACTTAGAGAGGGTTCACAGTCAGAAAATATTTGCTCTAGCTTTGATTCATACCTGTTCTCTCTATTGCCAAACACAGGTTAAAAGCTTGTGAACTGACACAGTAATGGAAGAATGAGCTAGTGTGGTCTCTATGTTTCACAGACATCGTCAGCAAAGTTAACTACAGCAGAATCTTTCTGGTGATAGTACAAGACTGTTGGGGCTCAAGAAAGCTATCATCCCTCAGATGGAGCAGAGACTTCAACAAGGAAAATCCAAGCTTGAGTGGAAAACACCAAACATATAATTCTTAATTTGTACAGCCTTAATTTGTAGATGTTAACTTTATGGGAAGTTGTAGGAGTCTTTTTTTTTTTTTTAAAAAAAAAAAAAGGTTTCTAATCACTCAAAAAGAGAAATCTGAGTACATTAGATACTGGCAGTGTCAGAGAGTATATAGAGTGGGCGTATTCCCTTAAGCATGAGTAAGAACCACTTGTTGTTGGTTGCTGGAATCAGACATCACATCCCAACTTTAACACAGGAACCTCCAGCTTTGGTTAAATCCCTGCTTCATCAGTACTGTTCTTTCACAGACAAGTCACCTTCTTGACAAACTTCTGAGATAATTTCTTTACAACAATGTGATTTAAGCCTACCTTCCAGGTGTTTCAGCTTCTGTGCCTTCTGAACCACAGGCAGAGAACTTTCCTTCCTAATCAAGCTCTCCGAGATGTCTCACTTCATCCTTTCTGCAGTCTTCACATTTGTTCCTAGCCCCATTCTCCTCAGACAGGAGAATATGCTATCATCGTGAACTACAATACAATAAACAATTGCCAATTTTAGGAGCTGTGTCTTCTGCAATGAGTTTAGTTTCCGACTGATTCTGGCACAGTAAGCATGATTAAATATAATGCTAATATGCACCTTTCTTTCTCTGACGCATTTCCTGATTTCAAAGAACTGTAGTGACTTTTTTTCCTGAAAGCAAACCCCTGACTGGCTCCAAT
Source organism: Cairina moschata (assembly GCA_018104995.1). Lineage (NCBI taxonomy): Eukaryota > Metazoa > Chordata > Aves > Anseriformes > Anatidae > Cairina > Cairina moschata. The sequence goes on along the minus strand of JADZGK010000597.1, from coordinate 10,009 downwards.
CACCTTTAGATCAAAAGTTCACATCATGATTCTGCATTATCTTTCTGCAGTTCACCAAGCATTATGCTGTGTGTCTTGTTGTAGCTGTATATACGCAGCCTGATGTATGATCCCAGAGAGAAAGCTTCCTCCCATTGAAAGCAATTTAGACAATCTGCTACAGGGAATGTAGAATAGACTTAGATAACTCAAGATAGTCCCGATCAATTTTCTGGCAAGCTGAAAATGTAACACCATAGGACTGTTCTGGCAGCTGTGGGAGAATTAACTTGCTATATACCTCAGAGGAGCAGGACTGAAGTGGGTGCGGCAAATAGGGGAATGCCAGGAATGTAAGCACAGCAAGGAGGGAAGGCTGGGAACAGGGCTGCTGAGATTTGTCCATGAACATCACCTTCCCACATCAACCAGAATGGTGGCCTCAGCCTGAGAAACCAAGCCTGGGACATTCACCATAAAAACCCAAACTGCTCCACTTCCTAGATGTTTGGACCTGGAGTTGCTTCACCAAACACCTAATGCAACAACAGTAATGAGTACGACTTGCTCTAGTAAGACTAAATACCCTGGGAAAGCCTAGCATCTAGGTTCTAGTCTGAAAGACACCACATGCAACAAACCTGCAGATAATAATTTCAGATAGAAATAACTGTTAGAATAGTCATTGAACAAGCTTGGTCTGTTGATGGAGTCTACCAGATTTAGCCAATATTAGCAGAGTTTATCAAAAAAAACGTGAAGAACTAGGTTTCTGTTATAGATAAAATACTTCTCCAAATCTGTAACATGGTGAGAAAGTGCTAAGAACGGAATCAGACAGCAAAACTAAAAAACATCCAAATGTGTTTTCCACGGCTATTCCTTGGAGAGCAGGACAGCAAGCAGACTGAACAACTATTTCACTATATACTAAATTCTTAGTTTCATTTTAGTTGGCAATTGTTTAGGTGGTAAAGGCAACAATACCAAAGGGATACAGATGTCTATACATACATACAATACAAATATCCATATCCTGCAAATAGGGGAACAGAGGTAGGGAGCTTGTTCAAAGCCATACAACTAATGCCACAACGTTCAACAGCATTCCGAACAGAATTTATAGTTCTTACGAGCCTTGCTGCAACTGTCAGCCAGCTCTCCCTGTTCAGAAACCATCCAGTGTTCAGCTCTGGCTTTCTCACACATTGAAATATTATCACAACTGTCTACTTCTGTGAATCTGTCCAAATGCAGTAAATAAAGTGTTGATGCTCGTGACCCAGACAGAACAGCTGATCTGCCAAAACAGCCTCACAATTCACTCAGTATAGATCTGAAGAGCACTTGTGAAGCAGCTTAATCACCACGCAACACAAACATGGACTGTTCTGACTTCTATAGACCAGAAGGAAAAAAGTTAGCTTAGACTCAAAAGTAGCAAAAAAAAAAAAAAAGTCCAAAACAAAACCACCCAGGAGTCTCACAATAAATCTAAGAAGTAGGGAGAATGTAACAAGAGCAGATTATCTTCCATACCACGTCTCTATGGTCACAAAGGACAAGACTGTTGTAAAAATTACTATGTAGTAAATGCTGCTCTACCTGGGAACTGTAATAGCCACTGCTGGCATTAAGAAATTAAACAATAAATGAGTTGGCTGGGGTCACCCGGAGCTGCTTAAGCTCTGAAAGAAATCTGTAAAAGGGAATCAGACCCAACTATAGTGTGCCATCTCCCTTTCTTTAGTACAAAAGGGCTTCTGCTTTCTTCCTATTCCCAATTCAGTCATCTGTCATTTTCTGGACAGCTTGGAATTGTCAGTTCAATTACCTTTCAGTTGGGAGGCAAAACAAAGCAGATGCTGTTTATTACTAAAAGGCTGAATCTCATTCTTTACAGGAATATAGTATCTCACTTTTTTTTTAATAAGTAGACATTGAATTATGTACAGCTCCCTCATATATTAAAGGCACAGGAGCTGGGAAGTAATATAATTTTGCTAAAATAAAATGCTGTCTTCCCTTCAAGCTTTGGTAGAGGTGTTGGTCAACTACTGCTTTTAAATACTTAAGACTCAAATAGGTTTTGTAATAATCTTTCTTCCCCCTTTTGCACATTTGATGCCAAATACTAGGAACTGACCCTATTTCTAATATTTTTGTAGTAATAAGAGGAATTAAAAGGGGAAGAAATCAGACATGCAGCAATTGCCTTCTCTAAACAATAAAAAATTCTCAGGGATTTAAAATTCAGTTTTCAATTTTGCACTACTGGTCAGAAATGCTACTCATCACATTGATTAAAATGCAACTTCAACATCTTGCCAGAGGTTAACTTAAAAAAGCAAAGAAAGATTTTTTTGTTGCATACAATACCTGCTTTAGAGTGCTCCTACTCAAATTCTCATGTCTGCTCTACCCGCAGCAGCGCACTGAGGAGGACTGACTGAAAGGCACATGCAGGGAGGTCAAATAGTTCCCCTGGATCTGTCAGGGACGGCAAGCCATTCGGAGGCGGAAGCTTACTGCAAACTGAGCCACATCTCTGCCCATATGTTGTGGTCCCAAGAGGAGACAGCATATCCCTGCGCTGAAGACATGGTGAGCATGAAATTAAGCATTTCCAGAGCGTACACAAGGGCTTGCAGTAGCTGTTTCCTTTCTCTAAATTCGATTCCCAACTAACATAGAATGCCTTTACAGAGTGAAACAATTCCAAGAAGTACAAGGACGTGGAACAAAGCACCCACTGAACAGTTTTAATAGCTATTTTGAAGCAAGCATGGAAAGTGGTATTAATTTGCAGGCAAGATTGACCCATTTGAGCTTTCCATCCCAGAATATATTACTATAAACAGCCAGAAATGCCATTATCTTGTCTACCTTTAGAACACTCATTCGCAATTCCATAATAAGAAAAAATGAGGATGAGTAATGTAAGAGCATTTTCTTGTAAAACAGGTCTTTAGACTGAAGTTCAGATTCAAAAATCATCCCACCTTAGTGTCTCTTAAGCATGACAGCATTTTTGTGAGTTTTCCTTTTGTCACCTAGTACTATAATTCATGGGAACGTTGCTCTCTGGACTCTTGTTCAATTTCTGAACTTATTAGCAACGTTGTCCAATTTAGGGGGGCTTCTACTGCTCCAAGCATCCTTGCAACACTGTGTTTTGAAAATCTTTTGTACAGACTCAACATGCTCTACGAGCACTGGGTCCTTAAATCACTCTGAGATGAGCAGTTAGATCAAGTTTACCAAGGACAAAATAAAGGCACAAATAGGTTTAGTGTCCAGTCCTTGAGCCCTTAACTTCATGTCTCAATGGTAGAAATTCTATAGAGAACGCTTGTGAGCAAAACCAGGTTTTATTAGCGGCTTGTTCAAGACCCACAGGGAATCTGTCAGGCAAAATAATCCAGACTCCGGATCTCTGTTCAAGACGTATCTTTACTTTGACCTTTTATTTAAAACATTCTACTAATTAAGTAGATTTTACTGTGGTGTGGGGTGGAATAATCTAGAGAGGAACTAACAAGATACTCATGCAGCACTAAGTACAACTCATGATCTTATGTTACTACAGCTCCAGTAACTCATTTATCCTCTTCCCGTTCCTCATATTGTCTAAATTACACCAGAAAATCCCCCAGACCTGCCATTATTTCCTTCTAAGGCACTGTAAACACAGTGTCACTCAAGTATGCTAAGAGTTACACATTTTTATTTTTATTCTTCTGATTCTAGGAAATTGTTCTGGGTAACTACACACTCAGGAAAGCCATGAGATTTGTGGCCTTCATTCTCCTCGGATTTACATTTTATTTAAAAGAGCTGAAACCAAATTTGGGGAACTCCTGCAGTCAGACGTCTTCAACTCACACTGTGAGGGCAGACCATGTCCAAGGAGCACTCTGCCAAAATACTACGTTCTCGTCCAAAACTTCGTCTGCAGGGGGAACAGCATGGAGCTTGTTCTTTGTGCAACTCCTTACTGTAAAAATCACAAACAATTGCATCAGAGTTTGGCATCTGGACTTCAGCACAGTACCCAACATCAGTTCTGTACAGACAAACCCCACAGGGGAGCGGTGGCATCGCGACCTGGGACAACTCAAGAATCACAGGAAAGGCATAAAGGCTGCCACATCGCAGCTTAGCCAGCCCTGAGCTCAGAAAACAAACCCCAAACCTCTGCAGACAGAGGCAAAGTGATCAATTCCGATTTCCTTTCCAGGTTCTGCAGCGCCTTCCATTCCCCGTCAGATAACGCTTGATGTTTCCGTGCCCGTTACTCCCCGCCTTGCCCTGCCCTCACCTCACGCCTCAGGGCTACCCCGATCCGCCGCTCAGCTTCGCGCGCCACCCTCCCCCCCGCCAATCACCGAGCGCCGTCCGGGCGGCCGCGCGGGATCCCACCAACCAGACGGCGGCTTCTTGACACCTCCCCGAAGCACCACCGCGGCTCCCCAGCGCCGTGGCGTCCCGCTTTGCCAGCGACCCTAATGGCGGCCCCGGCGGCGCGGGGGGGGAGGCCCGGCGGAGACCGGTGAGTAACGGAGGGGGGAGGGCGGCGGGCCGCGGCCGGGCTCCTCCGTCCCTCCGGGCCCTGCTCCCTCAAACGGGGTCTCCCTCACCCCTTCCCGAACCGGGGCTGCCCGGAGAGGCCTGAGGGGAACCGGAGCCGGTCCCATCCCTCGGCTGGAGGCTCCCGAGCGGCGCCGCTCCCCTCAGCCCCCGACCGCCGGCGCCTTGCTGGGGCGTTCCTGAAGGAGAGGGGGAAAGCGGGGCGGGAAGGAGGGCAAAAAGCACAACAAAAACACGCCAAAAAAGCACAAAAAAAAGCTCCAACACGTGCTTGTGGTTAAACACACCCGGCCGGGGGCTCCTCGCCCCGGTGAGGCAGCAGCCCGGCCCACACGGCTACCGGCAGAAAGAATTCCTCTCAGCCCGAGGCTGACAGGAATTTGTGCCTCCAAGCAACAAAAGCGGCCACAGGGCCCTGCAAGAACAGGTTGGGAACGGGCGGGTTTGTGGCCGGGGTTGTGCCCGGTGCTGGTGGCACAGCACACCACGGCAGCACCAGTTTGTGCCCACAAACAGAAAAAGGTTTTATATAGGGATTTAAAACTTACAGAGTTGTTGCAGGAGGAACCTTGTACCACGGAAGACTTTCTAACTTAGTCTCATCGACATTTAAAGTTACCAAGTTAGCAGCAGATGAACCTCACACATCCATTTTCCTGAGGCATCAACCAAGTAGTAAATGTAGTAGTAATTTTTTTTGTTTCTTCCCACTTTTCCATCACAGATGAGGGAGCTCCTCTGTCACATCTGCTTAAAATCATATTATTTTCCCCCAAGAACTGGGGAACAAAGTTCATAGTTGAACAAGCAGCTCACACCCAGTGAGGTACAGTGATACAGGGCACAATCTCAATGAAACACTGCAGCTTCCTTAAAAACACAAGTTTCTAGATAAATAAACTGTTACCTAGCAGCCACCTTACTGTTGAACTACATCTTACTGAAATATAGCAAAAATTGAACAACCTGGCAAGCACAATCTATTTACTTTCCAAGAAGCCTGTAATAGAAGCACGTGTAAAAGTAGCTACACTCTGCTGGCTTTATACAAGCCATGTTCTTTGTATTTCTTTGTTGCCTTTTACTCAAGCACATCAAAACACTTTGCATAATATTCTTAATTGTGACCTTTTTCACAAACACATTGCCAACATTTTTTTTATCTGATGAGAAGATTAAGATATTAGTACTGAGCTTAGGTCACAGAACAAATCAATACTGGTACTGCAAGTGGAACACCAAGAGAACAAACCTTTTTCCTCTAATCTTCACATTACAGTTCTGTTTAAGGCTGTTTCTTGGAGGTTACCCACATTTCTGATATATTCCTACCCAGCCTAGCTGCTAGAAGGCAAAACAGGCACTGCAGAGACCCACCTCCTCCAAGCAGAAAGACATTCTTGAAAGTTTGTGGGGTGCGAGGGGTTTATATACCCCTGTGCTGGTGGGCTGGGCCAGCAGCAGGGCTAGGGGCACAGAGGATTGGCCAAAAGACAAGTCCTTCAGTTGAGTTGCCCAAAAGGAGAGTCCTGCGCAGGGCGTGGGCTACGTTGTCCTGCCCCCAGGCCTGTGGGTGGCAGGGTTTGCTCTCAGGTGGTTGGGTTTTTAGCACCTGTAATTGCAAATAGGACTGCTTCTACCCAAATAGAGCACTTCTGTGCTCTGTCCAGAGTGCCCTTGAGTGAGTGGTGGAAAGGAGGTGTTAAGGAGCTGCACAGAGCTCCTGTTTCCCCTTCCCAGTAGTGAGTCAGCTTACTGCCATGTTTCTAAACACAGTTGTTCATCATAAAACATTAATGGAACATGTTATGAAAATATCAAAATACACAATCTGCTGAACTGAACGGTGCCTTTTCCACCTCAGGGCTGTGCTTTGTTTTGAACGAATGCATGAGTTTGATCTTGCTAATGGCCTTCAGGTGCTGTGTCTGTTTTGGGGAACTCGCAGAAAACACGCTCCCGTCAGCATGACATTTGGTAAATATGTCCAAATGGCAAACGCTGGTGCGAGAGGGTTTTTTTTGGCCTCGATTTACTATAAGCAATTATGCATCACTATTAGCAATTATGCACCCTTATTTATAAACTGGAGAAAAAGCTGCTCTTTTATCTATGAGTCAGTGTACACCAGCAAAAATTGATTTGCTAGAAGCTCCTATAAATACAGCATGGTCTTGTTTATTTTACTTTGAGCTGCTGCCTTTTTGTCATTTTCAGGCATTTCATTTTTTTTTTTAATGGAGGTTGTTATAAAATCCTGGTTCCCATAGCAACCTGTGTCATGATGATGAATGACAGCTGTCACTTTTGCAGTGAGTTCTTCATACATTTGCTGTAAAATGTTTCAGTTGTCATTGAAGGCATCATGCCACAAAGCAGATGATGTCTCATCGCTCTGCAAAAGCTGGAGGGGCCCTTACAACTTCCAGAATTGTGCCTTTTGTTGCATTTTTCACTTTCAATCAGACTGAATACATGCTGTGTCTTTCTGTGACAGGCTTAGCATACCTGAAGCAGAAAAGATAAAGCAATCCTTTAATCCCTAAACACTCCTTTTTTATTTTTTTTTTCCAAGAATGAAAAAAATGAACACTACAAAGATTTTTCAGATTTATTATACCTTAATTTGAAACAGCGTTAGCTCCTGTGGAAACAGTAAAATAGACTAAACTAGTTTGGTCATTCTTTTGATCACATCTGCCAATTGCTTCTCAAGTCACCAGAAAAAAAACCAACAATACAAATAAAAGTGTTCTTTTGAATGTCTTCTTTTTTGTGTAGCATCTTGTTTTACCAATCTTAATCTTGCAAGTAAACTGATATTCTGACTGAGGGCTGTTTAACTGAGACAGAGGCCGGTGTGCCAAAGCTGTTTCTTACTGCCCTTCTCCTTCCTTGTTGCTCAGCTCTTGTTTTAAGTCTCCACTGTCCTGTGGAACAAGTCTCATGTGCAAATCCTGTGCTGAAGAAAAAAGGAAGGAGTCGGAGATTTTTTATTTTGGAAAACTCTCAGCAAGTAAGATTTAAGCAAAAAATAATTTCACCCCGAAAGGCACCCTTGTCAACTGCAGACAAATTTTAAGTTCGTTTCCAGTTTAATCCTGTTCCTGATTCGAGGTGGTAGGGGTCTCTCTCCCTTAGCAAGGGAACTGGAGCCTCTGTGAAATACACTCCTGGTTCTTCACAGCCATGCAGCAGTGAGACACGTGACCGCTGCTGAGTCGCTAATACTTCGCACATACACAGCCCCAGTGCAGAGGATCTCATTTTACAAATATTAGTACATTTACTTCCCAGTTTCTCTCGGAAGCAGAGATGAATCTCCTTGTCTATAATATTGAGGCAGGGAATGTTTAGCTGGTCCAAATTTTGACAAGTTCTTTTTTTCACAAGCTGATAGCAAAGCCAAGAAGTGTGACTGCCAGCTGCCTTGCTGTAATTATTCTGTGCTCTCAATGGCTCTCAAATCAATTGACAGTATCACTTTATGCACCTTTGGAAGCCCATATATCAGCAAATGTGACCATATTGCAAATTAGCAGACAGACATCTCAGCTACTCATGAGTAGGAAGACCGTATGGTTCTGCTGATATCAAAACAATCAGCTCTAATCTAAGCCATGCTTAGGAGGCAGCTGCTTTTTTCGTTATTATCTGTTCCCCCGTGTTTCTATTCTTGGTGACAGATCAGGCTTCTGTTCTTGAGGAATACACTTTTGGCAGCAAGAAATGTTCAGACTCCCCATCATTTTTGTAGTCTATGTTGGGAATTTTCAGTAAATAACACGAAAGAATCAGTGATTGAATGCTTTCAGGAAAGCACTTATCGTTAGCTTGATTTCTTTTTCTCCCCAAAGACTTGCAGCTTCTAAAACACATTTTTCTTTCCCAGAGTCCATAGGTTCATCGTGCTATATTATGCTGTATAGTTTCTTATTAAATTTCACCAGTGATATCTTATAATGATGGTGTGAGTAAGTTGCCATGCTTTAAAACCGACCTTAAATGGAGGAGCTGAAAGCCCCGTGTTTGTTACCTATCTGAATACACTGACTGCATAAGACAGTATTCAATATGCTTAGGTACATGAAAGTTGAATGGTGCTTTGTAGAGTTCTGCTTTTGATGTTCAGAAGGATGTTTCAAATACTTCTTGATATTCAGATCAAGGCACTTCTGAACAGAAATGAGTTCAGAGTGACGGGAAGGTATTCTTTGGGTTTGAAAAGGCATGGATGGCAGATACACCTGCTAAATCCAAGCAATGAGCTGAACTCATTCATTCTTAGAAAGTAAAGAAATCCTAACGCGTAGTGCCGACTTCTCCACATGGCTAAGGCCCAGTTCTGCATGCAGGATTTTCAGAGTTAGCATATTAGTGATATGAGCACGGGACTGGGTTATTTTATTTGGTGGAAGCTGTGCTGGGTTTCTCTCTACGTGATGATTTGGATGCACTTCTCAGCCTGGCTGTAGCATGATGACACTCGAATGCCACGTCCAGCCATTTCTGAGTCTCACAGACTGCTGCAGGCATCAGAATCCCGAGGAGAAGGCAGGGTGCTGGAAAAGTGAAAGGGGAAAACTGGGTGCCCTTGGAGCCTCAGGTGTGTGACTGGAGCAACCGCAGCCTCAAGCATCTCTGATTGTCTGCGGCTGAATACGTGACGCCCACTGACATGTTCCAGCAAAGCAGCCCTGTTTCATTTCTGTCCTGCTCTCTGGCAGAGTTGAACATGTTGACAGCATGAGTGACTAATTGCCTGGGCAGACAGAAGAGAGATAAGAACAAGGAGGACAGAGGAGGCAGATACTTTTGTGTAGAGGAAGCAGTAGTGCACAGAACTCCTGGGATGGGTCCAGAGCATGGCACAGCCTTGCTGTTTTCTAGGGGTGCTGGAGAGACACATACCCAGTGCGGGGAATTACAGGAATCCCTGAAACAGAAGAGTCTGGGAGGAGAGCTGGGATGGATGGCTGCACATCTCTGCAGATCGAGGGACTGCGAGTTGCCTGCAGAATTCAGGAATTGCTTCCGCTCCTCGTCGTGTGAAGCTGTTTTCTGGGTGTTTGTGAGACCCCTGTAATGCATCTGAGGTTTTAGTTTGTATGACATAATTCTTGCAACTAATCTTGCAGAGCTTTTGTTTTGACAAAGGATGTATTTGAAAGAAAGTGTGCAAATTGCATTGTATATAGCTATGACAGTCGTCCTAGTGCAGAAATTCAGGAAAGCTTGTTTCTCCTTGTAGCCTGTCTTTGCTTTCACTATCAGTTGTTCTGCAGCCAATTTTGGAGAAGCCCTGAGTGTGTTTGATGAAGCAGTGCCGCATACACCACTCTGATTACCTTTTCAAGCTCTTATTATATTGTTCGTTTTAACAGCTTTTGAGGTTCTCTAGATAAGGAGCCTCTTTCCAACCAGACTTCCCTACTTTAGC
>JADZGK010000596.1:0-12165 GCA_018104995.1 Cairina moschata | reverse complement strand
TTTTTGGATGTCCTTCTCAGCACCTAAAACACTGAAACACCTGTGTCCAGTGGGCACCTGAAATCCATCCCCACTAGTTTTCAGCAGACGCTGTAGGGCAGTACTGACTCTGGCTGAGCCCACAGAGGATCTGTCTGGTCCTTCTACTGTGGAGGAATGGTTAGCTGAAGTAGAAGTAGGTCATGTGAATGTTGAGCAACTAGGAGGTAAGGAGCTACAAAAGTATCGTACTCAGCCCATATGAGTCTGAGCACATACGCATCTGGCTGGAAGCCTATCAGGGGACAAGGACATTGTGTCAATGTGTGGTTGGGAAAGTACCCATGGCGGGACTGTGGTTGATAGAAATGGGGTACTAACTGATAAAATAGAAAAATGCAATAACCAATCATGAGCTTAGCTTTTGCAATATGTATGAGCTAATTATATTGAATCATATAAAAGACGGCTGAGCTATCCAATAAATTGAAGTTCACTGATCACTCATATTGAGCGTCTGTGTCTTCCCTCCGTCGACAACATTCTACACCCTTAGGAGGTAAAACTGAGAGTTAGAGGGAGGAGCACGTCTTCCTCAAAGGGAAGTAGTAGTCTGTCTAGCTGAGGAAGTTTTGATGAAACATAATATATAGCTATAGGTATTGCACAATCTCTCTAACTTGTTCTGTGTCCTTTCCACCATTGACAGCCATCCATGCTCTGAGGCAGCAAATGTCCAACAGCACCTTCCCCACTGAGTTCCTCCTCCTGCCGTTTGCAGACACACGCGAGCTGCAGCTCCTGCACTTCGGAGTTTTCCTGGGCATCTACCTGGCTGCCCTCCTGGGCAACGGCCTCATCCTCACAGCCATAGCCTGCAACCACCGCCTCCACACCCCCATGTACTTCTTCCTCCTCAACCTCGCCCTCCTCGACCTGGGCACTATTACCACCACTGTTCCCAAAGCCATGGCCAATTCCCTGTGGGATACCATGGCCATTTCCTATGCAGGTTGTGCTGCTCAGGTTTTTTTCATTTTCTTTTTCATCTCAGCAGAGTTTTACCTTCTCACCATCATGGCCTATGACCGCTACGTTGCCATCTGCAAACCCCTGCACTATGGGACAATAATGGACAGCAGAACTTGTGTCAACATGGCAGCAGCTACCTGGGGCAGTACTTTTCTCTATGCTGTGCTGCACACTGCCAATACCTTTTCCCTCCCCCTCTGCCAAGGCAATGCCCTGGACCAGTTTTTCTGTGAAATTCCCCAGATCCTCAAGCTCTCCTGCTCAGATGCCTACCTCAGAGAAGTTGGGCTTATTGTGGTTAGTGCTGTTTTGGCATCTGGCTGTTTTGTTTTCCTTGTGCTGTCCTATGTGCAGATCTTCAGGGTCGTGCTGAGGATCCCCTCCCATCAAGGACAGCACAAAGCCTTTTCCACATGCCTCCCTCACCTGGCAGTGGTCTCACTGTTCATCAGCAGTGGCACATTTGTCTACCTGAAGCCTCCCTCCATGTCTTCCTCCTCCCTGAATCTTTTGCTGGCAGTTCTCTACTCAGTGGTGCCTCCAGCAGTGAACCCCCTCATCTACAGCATGAGGAACCAGGAGCTGAAGGATGCAGTGTGGAAAGTGATGACTGGAGTGTGTCAGAAGTAATAAATGGCCTGTTTTCTTCTGCATATCACTCATAATGTAACTCATTCTCTTCCCAAATGTTTGTTTTCTGTGAGTGTGCCTTGCTGTTTTTTCTTTTTTTTTTCTTTTCTTTTTTTTTTTCCTTACTTATGGAAAAGACATAACATTTTTCCTCCCCTTCATTTCAGTATCTACCTGCCTTGGGTGACTCCAAGACTTGGTGGAAGCAATGAGCCAGGCTCTCTGTATGTTTAAATAAAAGAAAGGACCCTGCAGTGACTTTCTTGCCTGAGATCCTTCCTCAGACACTTGTGGTGGAACTGTAGAGGCACTTGGCTGTGTGCAGAGGTGGAGGGGAGAAGAGTCCTGGCACAGCAGCATTGCCACGGAGTCCGAGGGGTTGGTCTGTCCTGAGGTGCTCTCTTTCACCTCCCACACTCTCCTTCAGAGCCCTTCTCTTGCTGTGAGTTCTGATTGCTCTTGTTGCTTGCTCAACGTGCTGCTGTGGGGAAGTCCTTTGTCCACAGGCCAGGGTCTCTAACACAGCTGGCTCCGTACCAGCACCTCCAGCATAAATGAGGATCTGCTGAGGGCAGTGCCTGAAGGCTCAGCTCTTCTCCCACATCTCATCTCATGGATATTGCAAAGGAACGGACTCAAAGGAGGCTCCTTGCTTTGCTTGTTTCTCTGTGGGCTCAGGGAGATGAGACCAGCTGATCACCAAGGATCAGCTTTTAGGCAGGGAGGGCTGATTTTGGAATTGCCTGCTGGTGTCTGGCACCCATAGAGATGGGGACTTCACTTGCCTGCATGCAATAGGTGTGAAGGCGGGCAGGTGTCTTTCTGGAGAGAAGTGGAAGTCACCAGGAGAGCCCAGGGGATTGGCAGGGACAGTGTGTGCCAGGGAGTCAACAGGGCATGGAGCCCACAGAGCATGAGCATGTCCAAGGTGGAGCCACCCAGAGCTAAGGTGCTAAATCTGGGATGGAACAGGCAAAGGAGAGCTCTGCAACTGCAGGGAACACAGCAAGCACAGAGAAAGCAGTCTGCTGAATAGGTTGTTAAACCTCTGGTGAAATTTCAAAGACCAGATCAAATGAATCACCCCAGAACATCTCTGACATTGGAAATGAGTTGGACTCAATGAGCCTTGTGTGTCTCTTCTACAAGGGGAAGGCGAGGAGGTGAGGTAATTTGCAGATGTCAGCAGCAGGGACACTGCCACTGACCTCCACTTTTCCACTTGCTGCTTTGGGGCCATTCCAGCCTGGGCTGCTCTGCTGGACTGGGCTGGGCTGGGCTGGGGAGAGGACAGGGAGGTGTGGAGAGCTGGGGAGGGTCTGGGCTGTGCTGGTCTCCTGGCAAAGACAAGGAGGAGCAGCAGAGCAGGGGCTGGGCTGGGCCCTTGTTCTCTGGACACCCTGGCAGATGCTGCCCCAGGACAATGGTCCCAGAGCAGCCCCTCACAACCACCTTTCCCAGCACTGGGAAAAGTATCTGAGGGATTGTGCAGGGCATCCCCTGCACACACTGCTCCTGGGGGAGGTGGGCTGGGAAGAGGCCTCCTGAGCACAACAGCTCCTTGTAGCCCTGTGGATGCTGGCTGTGAGGTCACTTCTGTCCCAGCGCCTGGCTGGCCAACAGCAGGGAGGCAGAGCCTGCGACCACCGCCTCCACACCCCCATGTACTTCTTCATCCTCAATCTCGCCCTCCTTGACCTGGGCTGCATCTCCACCACTGTTCCCAAAGCCATGGCCAACTTCTTCTGGGACATCAGGGCCATTTCCTGTGCAGGTTGTGCTACCCAGGTCTTTTTCTTTGTTGTCTTTGTCACAGCAGAATTTTACCTACTCACCATCATGGCCTATGACCGCTACGTTGCCATCTGCAAACCCCTACACTATGGGACAATAATGACCAGCAGGACTTGTGTCAACATGGCAGAAGCTACCTGGGGCAGTACTTTTCTCTATGCTGTCCTGCACACTGCCAATACCTTTTCCCTTCCCCTCTGCCAAAGCAGTGCCCTGGACCAGTTTTTCTGTGAAATCCCCCAGATCCTCAAGCTCTCCTGCTCAGAAGCTGGGATTCTTGTAGGTAGTGTCTGTTTATTATTTGGTTGTTTTGTTTTCCTTGTGCTGTCCTATGTGCAGATCTTCAGGGTTGTGCTGAAGATCCCCTCCCACCAAGGACAGCACAAAGCCTTTTCCACATGCCTCCCTCACCTGGCAGTGGTCTCACTGTTCATAAGCACTGCCACATTTACCTACCTGAAGCCCCCCTCCATGTCCTCCTCCTCCCTCAACCTTCTGCTGGCAGTCGTGTACTCGGTGGTGCCTCCAGCAGTGAACCCCCTCATCTACAGCATGAGGAACCAGGAGCTGAAGGATGCAGTGTGGAAAGTGATGACTGGAGGGTTTTGAGAAGCAAATAACTGCATGTCCATTGCATATCACTCCTAATGTAACTCATTAAAGGCCAGGACATATCTTGTGTGTTTTTTCTTCTTTCTTTTCTTTTTTTTTTTTTCGTTTTGCTTTACTTATGTAGTGATATATTTAAAAAAAAAGTATCCTTTTTCTTGCCCTTCCAGTTTGCTACCTAATGTCTCATGTGACTCCTAGACTTGGTATAAAAGAGGTGTATTTAATGAGCAATTAAATATTTAATGTATTTAAATAAAAAGATGGTTCCTGCAGTGACTTGCTTGCCTGAGATGCTTCCTCAGAGAAATGTGGTGGAGCTGCAGGGGGACTTGTCTGTGTTCAGAGGTGGAAGGGGAGAAGAGTCCTGGCACAGCAGCACTGCCAGGGAGCCCCAGGGCTTGGTCTGTCCTAATCAGCTCTCCATTTCACCTCTCACACTCTCCTACAGAGCTCTTGTGTCGCTGCGAGGACTGATTGCACTTGTTACTTGCTCATCATGCTCCTGTGTGCACAGGAAGGGACAGGCCAGGGGCACTTCTCTAACACAGCTGGCTGCATACCAGCATCTCCAGTATAAAAGGGGATCTGCTCAGGGCAGTGCCTGAAAGCTCAGCTCCTCTCCCAAAGATGCTCTCATGGATATTTCAAAGGAACGGGCTTGAAAGGTTCCTAGCTTTGCTTGATACTCTGTGGGCTCAGGCAGATAAGAGAGGAGTCCCAGGATCATATTTTAGGCAGGGAGGGATGATTCCATTCCTGCCTGTTGGTGCCCAGCACCCATGAGATTTTGACTTCACCGGCCTGTATCCACAGCATGAAAGGCTGCCTTCCTGGGAGAGTCAGGGAGGACCAGCAGAGCAGGGGCTGGGTTGGACCTTGTTCTCTGGACACCCTGGCAGATGCTGCCTCAGGCCAATGGTCCAAGAGCAGCCCCTTGCAACCACTGTTCCCAGCACTGGGCTCTTGCCCCAGCTCACACAGATGGTTTCTTCCTCTGGATAAGGACACTAAATGACTGCATCAGGAGTCCACGTTTCCCTTGTCCATATGAGACTGCACCCGGTGTGGGTGTGGTGAGATGAACCTGAGTAAATTCAAGTGCCATAAGCTGTTCCCTAAGGGTGCCATGAATTCCAGTGGGACAGAGAGAGTCTAAAGTTCACTTCCCATTGGAGATATGGTCCCCTAGAATACCATCTGAATAAAGCAATCCTAGTTGTCATAACTGCCACACCAACTCCTTCTCTGCAGAATTTGCCTCCAGAGCACAGCAGCTCCTTGTGACCCTTGTGGATCCTGGCTGAGAGGTCACTTCTGTCCCAGCCCCTGTCTGGACAACAGCAGGGAGGCAGAACCTCTGTGGTCACAAAGGCCTTCAGGAAGCTGCCCCCAACAGGGTGACACAGTTGAGGAGGCCAGGGGAAAGCTGGGAGAATAAAGGTGAGAAATTTGGGAGAGACAAGAGGGACTAGGCTAACAGAAAGGAAAGATCTAGAAGAGGTGAGAGGGGTTCAGGCAAGGCTGTGCTGCTGCAACACTTACTAGGAAAACATCCATGTCAAGCCCTGGCAATATTTCTAAGCAGTAACCATAAGCCCTGCCCCTATATCTAAATGCTATCTCTCTCTCTGCAAGGAATCCACTTCTCTTTCTCCTAACCCCAAACCTCACCTGGCATGGGTTAGCCAAGTCCCAAACCCATAAGGCCTTACCATACACTCTTAGCTCAGTTCTCACGCTATTCCTCAGCCTTTCATCCCTGGCATTGAATTCCAGCCTTAACATGATTCCTCAACAGAGCCCTGAAGAAAATCCCAACAAATAACATAGTCTCTACACTACACACAGACTGGAACCCAAAGCAGTAAACACAGGCCTCCCTCTAATACTCTGCCCAAACACTAACCCTGGAAGGCAAAATCTAATCCCTAAAGCCTAACCTGAACACCTAAGCCCCAAATCCTGCATTCCTGTGGTCTAGTCACCTAACTGAAGCAGTTTGGCCTCATGAAGCTGAGCAGGGCATGAGAGGTCCTACAGCAATCCCTTGGTCTTGGAGGAGGCAGGTGAGGTGACATGGATGTGCTCAGGTCACAGGACTCAAAGAGGAGATGGGTGAGGATGCTCTGCTGAGGTGAGCTGTGCCTTAGGCTCTCAGGAGGCAGCAGGAGGCCCATGGCTGTGCACGGGGGTTTCAGGGCACATTCTCAAAGCTTGTTTGACTATTACTTGAACTCCACAGGCTGGAAATACTGCACTGAGCACTTTGGGGAGCTTTCCAGCTCAGAGGAGGGTTAGCACATGCCCTGAGCCAAGCTGGAATATCTGTGAGGTGTTCCCTTGGTCCTGGAATCAGCAGCGTGTGTGTCACCCAATGTGTCCTGTCAGGAAATGCATGGGTGTGCAGAGCTGGGCCATGATAGTGTGGTCCCTGTTGCTCTGGGATGTGTGTGGGTGTGTTGGGTTTGGTGCAAACACCTGGGCTTGTTTCTAATCTCTCACCTAAGCACAAGTGTGGAATAGCTCACCCCCTGCCAAAACCCTCCTTGTTTTATCTCTTCCATGGAGGGAAGAGCCAAAAAAAAAGCTCTGAGCAATTTTCCCAGGGTTTTCATCTGCTAGCAGCCCCAAAGCAGCAGCAGCAGTGTCTTGCCATTGCCGGCTCATGGGTCTGCTGCTGCTTGTTTGGGATCTGCTTTTACCTTGCAGGTGGGAGGTTGTATTGGGCTTATCTGGAGTTGGTAGGGCACAGGGATAAGTGTTTTCAGATTCTAAAGGGGGTTAGGCAAAATTCTCTGAAATTGTCTTTCTCACAGGGGAGATGCTGTCTGTTTCTCTAACTGGAAAGCTCTTCAAGACTTGAAGGAGGATGTACAGCCTCTAGGGTGGATTTCAACCTCCCTCACTTTACTTATGTTTAGTTATAAACACCTAATCCCCACTCACTCCCAGGGAGCCACTCAGCCTGTCTATTTTCCAGGACAATCCCGCTATATGATTAAGCTGGAACAGAGCTTCCCTTTGCAGCTCTCTGTGGAGCCTCCATGTCCTTGACATTACTGGCATGGTGGCTCGGCTTGAGCTGGAGGACTGAAGCATGCTTTCTTTCCTTGTTCAAATTGAAGTGCTTGTGAGGAATGCTTTACATGTGGTTGATGCTTGAGTACAGCCTTGGGCTCCTTTCTCCTGGTAGGACGGTCACGGGCAGGATCTTTAATTCTCTTACAGATGGATTTAGTTGTAGGCCTTGCAATGGGACATGGTCGGAATAGAGGCGTCTCTTTGCTTTTACTTAGACAGCTTAGATAGATGAAAGAAAGGAACATTTTCACAGACTACTTTGGGTACGAGAGCCTAGGAAACATTTAGATGAAGTAGGAATTACTTCCAGGAATGTAAGCAGGCCTAGAAAGTGACCTATTGACTGGACTAGTTATGTGCAGCTTATGAGTGTTGTAGCTGTTTACATGCCAGCTTCAATCAGGCTCATGAGGCTTCATCTATTTTAACATTTCTTTGTGCACACCAGAGCCTCATCTGAACTGGGAATCAAAATACCATCCTCCCTCCTCCTCCTCTTTTCTAAACACTAGCCCAATATTTCTTAATGAGGATATATTTTTTCCCTTTCCTTTTCCTCCTGTTCTCATGTATATTTATGAAACAAACAAACAAAACAAACCTATTCCTTACCAAATCATTTAACAAAACAAAATATATTTTTATCCTTCAGTTCTGATCTGCTCAAGCTGGTACTATTAGTACGATGATCGACTGTGCATTGACATAAGTTGATCTGTTTTCCATTTTGGAAAGAAAATACTAATGACTGGAGCATTTATTATTATTATTTTTTGTTCTACTCTTGAAAGAACAGCTTATTTAAAGAAGCATAACAGCTCTTTCTCTGAGCATTTAATGAGAGGCAGCCAGTTGAATCACTTCCATCAGCCTGAAGCTCTGATTCCTGAACTTTGCATAGACGTCCTTCATTGCATTTTTGCTTGAATTTGAGGGCAGTGTCACCACAGATGAAGACATGGAATGAAGAACAGTAATGCAAGCATACAAAGGGTAGATACAATGAAATGGCTTCTGTAGACTGACTGGTCAAAGACGCATACAAATGTTCTGCACCAGAAAACATTTTTGACAGAGAAATTAAACCTGAAAACACCTTCACTCTGTCTTCATTAGAGCCCAGTTACAATTTTTTTTTTTTTTTTTTATTTCCGATGAAACCTCAGTAGGATCCTCATTAAACTGTCTGGTTGTTTTTGCCTTCCTCTGCTGCAGTTGGCACTGACCTCCACTGGAGGCAGGATATGAGACCGGATGAATCAACACTTTGACTGTGGTATTGGGGTGGTGCTTATAAGGTAGTCGCCTCCATGATTATCCCCTTATGGCTCAAGAGATGTTCATTCCCACATTAATCAAAGGTAATATGGCTGAGACACCTGTTTATTCTAATTAGTCTATTTACTACGGAAGTGTTTTAGAGCTCCCTTCTGAGCTCTACTTTTGAAGGCTTAATTCTATAACTAGATAGAACTATGTATGGGCAGATTCAACTTTCAGGATTTGAATGCACTATACCGGGGCACGTCCTTGACTGCCTTTCTATGAACTAAAACAGGAGGAGGCTATCATAGTTTATCACTTCAATATAGGCCTTATGTGTTACATAGCCTTGTGCCAGCTCTTTGCCTCTGGCTAAATTGCACTTCAAGCCCTGAGTCAAATATGCAAATTGAAAGCTGCCTTGAGAGTCAGGGTTGGAGAATGTTCTACTTGACTGGGGATAAAATAAAACTTAAATAACATCTTTGAAATTGGTTAAAAATGAGCTTGTTCAGCAGCACTGGCTGCTTTATCATAAAAAATGACAGTATTTGCTGTAAGTGGTGAAACTACTCGATCTAATTGGAACCATTTCATAATATGTTCATTTTAAACATGGGCAGCAAATTCTATCAGTATGGTGAGAGAACTTTATCAAGAGACCTTTGTGATGCTTCGATGATGATTTCTACCATTTCTTATTACAGCTGTGGCAAAGGTAGAGGTAAACTTTTACAGTTTATTTCTCCCAGTAGAACAGACACATATAGTCACAATTACATATATGGTTATCACTACACCATAAGAACCGTGTTTTAGTATCTTAAAATATCAATAATTTAGGCTGAAACATACAAGGTTGGTATACCTATATATACCTATAGCTAAAGGGTTTGGAAAGTTTCAATGCATCTTTTTGCAAGAATGGAGGTAGAAAAACTGTTCTAAGGTTGAAACTATTCTCCAGCAAAATTAGTGTTTGGATCAAGCACTTGGAATTCGTCAGCAAGTTTATCTAGTGTAAAGGATGGGGCTTTCAACACTTCCATTAATGAGTTCAAATTTGATCAAATCACAGTTGTTGAAGATATTTCTGGAATGAACTGCTTGGATCAGATGACAATGCTTTTTTTTTTTTTTTTTTCCTTATGGTAAATTTTATTATATAAAAATTAAAATTACGGCAAAAAAATAATGTTTTTAATGCCATGGAATCTTGTGCAATCTTTATGACTTCTCTACGGCTCTCTTCCTGCCTTCTCTGTTATTATTTTTATAGTTGCCTGAATATTTACCTGGGTGAGTTACGTTGCCCTACTAGCCTAAGCAAGATTTGATTATGTGCTTAAAAGTTGATTCAGATTTTGTATCTGTCCCATTTTTCAGTGATCAATACCCACTTGTTTTGAAATCCTGTTGTTAATGTTTATGAAAAGACTTATTTATTGACAAATGGTACTCCTCTGTGTCTAAGGACTTCCAGAATGCTTCGGCCTATGTGTCTTGAATAATGTTTTTCTTTTAGACTATTAGAAAGCTCTGTAGCACATTATCATTCATTAATGGAAATAGCATCCAGGTGCATTATATTAAAGAAATATTGTGTTTATTGTATTTATTTGAGTCATATATCAAAATTCTGGAACCTCTAATGTTACAAGGCACACATGCTACTTGATCTCCACCTACTATATTTTACCACCAGCAGTTATTGCCATGAATGCTGCACCAAAAATGCAAAAGAGTTGCATGAACTCTATCATACAGGAAAATTAAATATTATGTTTTCTATTATAGAATGTATCTGATTTTAAGCGGCACTTAGGCACTCACTCTAAGAATTTTTTAGTAGGAAGAGTGTGTGCTGTAAAGCTTTGATAGGATGTAAAATGCTTCATTAAGCATTATCTAACATGTCTAAACCAAAATGCAGACTAAAGATGTGGTACTTTGGATGTTATTATAATTTCCCCTAGCATCATATGCAGAATTACAATCCCAAGTGATTAATTTCCACACTTAAATGTAAGCAGAAAATGAAGTTCTAAGTTTGATTTCAGAATATAAATATACTGCGGTAGTGGAGAATAATTAAGGGCTTGATGTTCTCGTGTACTTTCTTGCAGATGGTTGGAGTCCTGTTAACTGAACCATAGGCTCCACATGGGAGAATAGGTCTGCCCAGGAAGACTGTAGTGCTCATGTCTCAGGCTTTCAAATGCACTGGTGTTCAGACCTTTAGGACTGCCTTTGTCACTATTTCATAATTCTTTGGGGATACGGAACAAAAAAAGACTGGATTTGGAGACGTGGCATTTTTCAGGCTCAAGACTGGTGAACTATCCCTGATTAAACTGGTGTTTTTCAGAACTATTTTCCAACCTTTTGCCATTTGACTTTCTCATTGTAGGAGAAAAATGTGTGAATGGCAATACTGTCTAATAAGCAATAAAATGAGAAGAGATAATGTGTTATTCAGACTCTCAAAAACACATCTGAAAGTTTTTCTTTTTGGTTTATATATATATATATATATTTTTTTTTTTTTCCTTGATGTTTTGTCTCAGTGCTAAGATGCTTGAAACAGGATCTAATCACGTTCTCTGCATGGGTATGATCTTCAATGTTTCTGTTCAGATTTTTTAAAATCATTGCAAACATCTACTGACAGTATCCACTTAGAACGTTCCTCAGATCTTTCCTGTACTGATAATTATTTGGCAGGGACCAGGACTTGCTACTACAAGACTGTTGTATACTAGGGTGAGACTACTATCAACGGAAGGAGATATTTGTTGGCTTATCGGAAATCCAGTGGAAACCAGCTGTGAGGCCTACCATTGAACACTGCTCTATGAATGCCAAGCAACATCTAAAATGTTAAAAATAGGCTTCAATCCTTACAGCCATAGGCTTTCAAACCTCAACTTTTGTTCTAATTGTCTGATACTCTCATTTCTTGAGTAGTTCCAGGAAGAGAAAGCCTGAGCCTCTTGCTGTGTCATGGGTTTACGTGGCAAGGTTTTGGTGTTCGGGGGCCACAGGCGTGGCTTCTGTGAGAAGGATCTAGAAGCTGCCCCATGTTTGGCAAGGGCCCCACTGCTGGCCAGAGCTGAGCCACTAAGGGATGCTGTTTTGCGCCTCTGTGAGAGCAGATTTAAGAAAAAAAAAACACAACACTGCGCCACACAGCAGCTGGGAGAGTGAGAGGAGTGAGGAACAGCCTTGCAGGCGCCATGGTCAGTGAGGAAGCAGGGGGAGGGGTGCTCCAGGCATGGAGCAGAAGTCCCCTGCGGCCTGTGGTGAGGCTCATGGTGAAGCAGGCTGTCCCCCTGCAGCCCATGGAGTACCACGGTGGAGCAGGGTTCCACGCTGCAGCCCGTGGAGGAGCCCACGCAGGAGCAGGTGACCTGGTAGGAGCTGTTGCCCGTGGGGGACCTGTGCTGGAGCAGTCTGCTCCTGAGGGATGGACCCCATGGTATGAAGCCATGTGGGAGCAGTTCTGGAAGAGCTGCTGCCTGTGGGAAGCCCACGCCAGGTCAGTTCAGCAAGGCCTGCATCCTGTGGGAGGGACCCCACAGCACAGGGGACAAGAGGGATTGAGAAGGAGCGGTGGAGAAGCGCTCTGGACTGACCATAACCCCCATTCCCCCAGTCCCCTGCGCTACTCAGGGGGAGGAGGTGGAAGAGGGTGGATGGGGGGGATAGGTGCTTTTGGTTCCTTTCCTTTGTTTCTCGCTTTTCTAGCTGCTTAGGAATAGGCAATCCATCTGA
>JADZGK010000594.1:0-12321 GCA_018104995.1 Cairina moschata | reverse complement strand
AAAGGAAAGGAAAGGAAAGGAAAGGAAAGGAAAGGAAAGGAAAGGAATATTGCCCCCCAAAAAGAAAGGGAACTGCCCAACCTCTGTAGGGAATGCTGTAAACATGGTCCTGTGATGCATCCATCAGTTTGGCAGAAGTCCAAACCTCTATTGCTTCCAAAAGCAGATGATAAATTAGAGACATCTTAGCTAACAGCTTGAGAAGAAAATTTTGTCTTGGACAAAACTTTCAACTATCTGATAAACTCAAGGGCAGATTAAACTCTGTGTCCCTCTTAAGCTACAAGAATTTTCTTATGGAATTAGATTCAAATACTTGAAAAATTGGTTTCAATATAGGTACCAGAAACAAGTGTAATTAAATAGTTTCAACTAAAGGCTAAGTTTGCTGGCCTAAATTCACCCTATTCAACATTGTGTAGTTGACACAGATGACAGTCAGAGGCTCAGCCATCTTCAGTTCCTTATAAACTGTAACAGACCGGCAAGACTGAAAACATGTAGGCTTGCAGCACATATATTCATTCACTTTAAGCATACTAAAGGAAAATCTCATTGCTGCGACTATTTTTAAGTGTCATATCACAGAATCAGAGAATCACAGAATGGACAAGTTTGGATAGGATCTCTGAAGATCATCTAGTCCAACCCTCCTGCTGAGCGGGATCACCTAGAACACATTGTGCAAGATAGCATCCAGGCAGGTTTTGAATATCTCCAGAGGAGACTTCACAGCCTCTCTGCATAACCTGTTGTACTGCTCTGTCACCCTCCCAATAAAGAAATGTCTCCTCATATTGAGCCAGAACCACCTGTGCTTCAGTTTGTGCCCATTGCCTCTCATCCTGTTACTGGGCACAACTGAAAAGAGGTCAGCTCCATCCTCTCAACACCTGCCCCTCAGGTGTTGAGAATATGTATGCATATTCATGCAGTCTCCCCTGTCTTCTCTTCTCCAGGCTAAGCAGGCCCAGTTCTCATCTTGTCCTCATATGACAGGTGCTCCAGTCCTCTAATCATCTTCATAGCCCTCCTCTGGACTCATTCCAGTAGTTCCATCTCCCTCTTGTACTGGGGAGCCCAGAACTGGGCACAATACTCCAGGTGCGGCCTCACCAGGGCTGAGTAGAGGGGGAGGATCACATCCCTTGACCTACCGGCAACACTCTTCCAAATGCATCCCAGGACATCATTGGCCTTCTTGGCCACAAGGGCACATTGCTGGCTCATGGTCAGCCTGCTGTCCACCAGGACTTTCAGATCCCTCTCTGCAGAGCTGTTAACCAGCAGGTCAGCCCCCAGACTGTACTGGTGCTTGGGGTTATTCCTCCCTGGGTGCAGAACCCTGCACTTGCCCTTGTTGAACTTCATGAGGTTCCTCTAGGCCCATCTCTCCAGACAGTCCAGATCCCTCTGATCAGTGCACAGCCCTCTGGGGTATCAGCCACTCCTCAGGGCTTTGTGTCATCTGCAGACTTGCTAGGGGTGCACTCTGTTCCATCATCCAGTTTGTAGATGAATAGGTTGAACAGGACTGAGCCCTGGGGGACACCGCTAGCTATAGGTCACATGAACTAGACTCAGCTCTGCTGATCACAGCCCTCTGAGCTCTGCCATCCGCCAATTGCTAATCCACCTCACCATCCACTCATCTAGGCCACACTTCCTGAGTTTGTCTATGAGGATTTTATGGGAGACAGTGTCAAAAACGTTGCTGAAGTCAAGGTAGACCAGATCCACTGCTCTCCCCTCATCTACCCAGGTAATTGTCTTATCATAGAGCGCTATCAGATTGATTAAGCATGATTTCCCCAGTCCATGCTGACTACTCCCATTCACCTTATTACCCAGCACCTGCTTGGAGATAACCTCCAGGATGACCTGTTCCACCACTTTTCCAGGCATTTTTTGTGGATGTCAAGTTTGCTTAAATGATCTCTGACCTGATCCTCTTTGACTGAGAGAAAGTACTCCTTTATCCAAACTTACTGATTTACTAGCTTTCAGATTTACCAAAATTAATTTCAAATGAGCCTTGGCCTTCCTTGTTGCATCCCTGCACACTCTGACACATTTCTTCCAAATGGTCTGTCCCTTTTTCCACATGCTGTAAACTGCCTCCTTGTGTTTTAGCTTTGCTAGGAGCTCTGTGCTCATCCACGTAGGTCTCCTGATCTCTTTGCTTGCCTTCTTACTCATAGGGATGCGGCGATTTTGAACTTAGAGGAAGTGATGTTTGAATATTGACCAGCTGTCTTGAACCTCCTTCCTGCCCATCCCAATCCCATGGGATTCTTCCAGGTAGATCCCTGATGAGGCCAAAGTTTGCTCTCCTGAGCAAATAACATCCCACCATACTAGAAAATCTTTCACTATAAAAATACATTTTAATGCCTTAGTTTTTTAGGAGGACTTTCATTAATTAGTACTTGCAAATCTAGTCATCTTGGTCTTCCAGGTCATAGTTGAACACCCCATCCCAAGACATCCCACAGTTTATTTCCCATTTTAAAGGAATGCTTTTGCTGATGTTAAATTTGCCACACTGAGAAAAATCAAAATAAACATGCTAATTGTTTATTTTTTAAATTTGCCATTTGTCTTCTGCCTTTATCTGGAAAAAAATGTATTAAAAGAGAAAATTCTTTACCTGATATTTTGGGGAAAATGGATGCCACTTTGCAGGTTCATGTGGTAACATAGCTGAGCATGTATCCCAGAAACACACAGTACTCACCTAAAATATAGACACAGACAGATGAATCCCCTTCGTTATGACTGGCTGGCAGAGGCAGGAGGTGACTAGTGCAGGCACACATACAGCACTCTCCCTTGAGTATTGGCATGGCCCATTTGTCCATCCAGCATCCTTGCCCAGATCCCAGGCCCCCTTAACAGCTTTAGAAGTTCCCTCCTCATCAGCTGATCCCACCTGGTGCTTGCTGCAAACATACAGCTCTCACACACTCATCCCACATGCATCTCACATTTGAAAGTCCCCCTGGATGTACCAGCATGGACACTCCACTCTCATGATATCCTAGCCCATACCTCAGGCCCCACTGAACTCTGAACGTGCTGACTGGTTCACCTTGGAGTTTACTGGTGAATGCACATGCACAATTCTGTTCCCCCTCCCCTCCCCCCCACTAGGTTTGGGGAAGATAAAGGCACTCAGCCCCCCAGCAGCCAGCACCAGTCACACAGGCTATGCTTCACAGCCCTGTTCCAGCTGCCAGTACAGAACCAGGCACACACCTCACTCGTGCCAGCCCGCCACCTCACCCAGCTGGTTTGGGAACACACAATACTCCTGCCCCAGTGGCTATGAGCAGAAGACCCTATTCGCTCCAGTAGCTGGCATCAAGTTATTCCATTTACTCACACAGTCAGCACCACAGGCTGGGGTGCCTGCTCACCTGGCCTGACTCCAAGATCTCTCACCAATCTTCACAGACCCACATCCAAGTCTCACCAATAGCTGGCACTTTGTCCTTGCAGCACACATACAAATGGGACAGAGTGTGAATACAGAGAGAAAGCTGAGAAAAGATTTAATAAGAAAATATATAAAAAGATAGGACAGACTGTTGTGATCAGGTGCAGGCCTTAGCCAGACAAGTGTACTAAATGGCCCCATTTTACACTTGACCAGGTCTTTAAAACCTTTTTCTGATTACACCCCCCTCCCCTTTTTTTGTTCCTCCTGCTCCCCTTCCCCCTGTGAGAAACAAAGTTGTCTTTTTGCAATATAAGGTGTTTCTGCAGTGGAAAATTACACTAACCTTGAATATTCAAAAGTGATTGTGCAGGCAAGACAGTAGAATAGCAGTGGGGAGTATGTTAAGCAGATAAGTGGAAGGTCCCACTTTCCCAAAATAAGGAGGATCGCTGAGAAAAACAGGATGAGCAGTACAAAATCAGTAAAAACAAAAATGGGCTCTCTAGTCATTAGAGAAGGAGTTTAAAAAAAAAAAAAAAAAAAAAAAAGGAAAAGAATAAGTTAATGGTTGGTCAAATAAAATTGTACATATATGGTATAGAAAGGTATCAAGTAACTTGTGAACCTGTAGCACTCAGCCAATGAGGAAACAGGGGAGGCAATAGGTTATGATAGACTTTTACTGTGTGCTCCTGCCCGCCACTGCAATCACGAATAAAATAAGTTAACAGAAGACTGTCTGAGAAAATCATTGAAATATTTCTCACACTCCCACACACCCCTCATGGTTTTGCAGAGCTCTACAGTTTCCTGCAGCACTCCCACCCCACCTGTGCACTCCTATCTTATCAGCTGCAAGGTTGCAAAGTTGATCTTGGAAGTGGCCCCTGTAGTCTGACAGTTCAGCAACTAGTTTAACTGTAAGGTTTCTTTCATGACATCATCTCCATTTTTGCTTTGTCTGGTCTGTTTCTCAACATTTTTTTCTTATTGCTCTCCTTTCTTTTCTTCTTATCATCCCCATCCAGAAATCTTTGCTCTTACAACTTTGCTCATTTCACCACTTCCACATTATATCTTTCTTTATCAATTAGTACAACTGAGTGTGTTTGTTTGTCATCGTTGTCTCCTAGCTAATCAGGTATCACAGAATCACAGAATTGAAGGGGTTGGAAGGGACCTTGAAAGATCATTGGATCCAACCCCCTGTTAAAGCAGATTCCTTAGAGCAGGCTACCTAGGTAGGTGTCCAGACAGGCCTTGAATATCTCCAGAGAAGGAGACTCCACAATCTCCCTGGGCAGCCTGTTCCAGTGCTCCGTCACCCTCACCATGAAGAAGTTCTTTTGCATGTTGGTGCAGAACTTCCTATGCTCTATCTTGTGGCCATTACCCCTTGTCCTGTCCCTGCAAACCACTGAAAAGACGCTGGCCAAACCCCACTGTCTCACACACCTCAGGTATTTATACACATTGATGAGATCCCCTCTCAGTCTTCTTTTCTCCAGGCTGAACAGACCCAGGTCTCTCAGCCTTTCTTCATAGGGAAGTTGCCAGGCCCCATATCATCTTTGTGGCCCTCTTCTGGACTCTTTCCAGGAGATCCCTGTCTTTTTTGTAGTGGGGAGCCCAGAACTGGACACAGTACTCCAGGGGAGGCCTGACCAGGGCAGAGTAGAGGGGGAGGATCACCTCCCTTGATGTGCTGGCCATGCTCCTTTTAATGCACGCCAGGATCCCATTGGCCCTCTTGGCCTTGAGGGCACACTGCTGGCTCATGGTCAACCTGTTGACCACCAGAATCCCCAGGTCCTTCTCCTCAAAGCTTCTCTCAAGCAGGTCATCCCCCAGCCTCTACTGACATATGTGGTTGTTCCTTCCCAGGTGAACAACTCTACACTTGCTCTTATTAAACCTCATTTGGTTTCCTCCTGCCCATCTCTCCAGCTGGTCCGTGTCTTGCTGAATGGCAGCACAGCCTTCCGGCATATCAGCCACTCCTCCCAGCTCTGTGTCATCGGTGTACTTGCTGAGGGTGGACATTATTCCCTCATCAAGGTTGTCAATGAAGATGTTGAAGAAGACCGGACCCAGCTCCTACCCCTGTGGAACACCGCTAGTCACAGGATGCTACTGGATCAATCAGATATGCTACTGGAATAACTATTCCCACATTCTCACATGCCCTCATTGATTAGTGTGACTGGCCAGGTTTGGTTCCCATCTATGCCTCCCCTTCTTATTAACCCTTGTTGCATTGGATAAGGTCCTTGACCAGATACTCTTAGAGGAGCAGACCTTTACATACCTTTATAGCAAGGAAATTAGACTACATATTAAATTCAAGTTTTCAATGCAAGGTGACCAGGGAAAATTAATTCTGACTACACCTGTAGAAATCAAAGATGAAAAGGAGCAACAGATGAATGTCATTGAAAAATGCTGGATATGAAGGGCTTCTGTGTCACTGAAACTATGAATACAGATATCACATCTTTATTTCCTTGTAGTTGAGAAGTCACAGTGAAATCAAAGAAAAAGTCTTGGACTGTCCTGTCAGAATAAAAAAAATGCAAATGCTCATGTTCAGTCACTCACAGGAGTGTCCCCTAAAGGGTTTTGAGCTACTCATATTTGGGTGCACCTTTTTTTCTTTCATGAAGCTGATCTTTCTCCCACTAATGATTAATTTATGCTTCCTGACATGCAGGCCTATAAGTTTCTTACAAATAAGTCTATAAAACCAAGTACACATTCTTGTGTTCTCTAAGTCCATAGACACTGGTGAGTTACACTGGAGAAAACTTTGGCTCATGCTGTCTTTTCCTAGTATCTTCCACTTTGCCAGGGAACATTTGCAGCTACAAGAAGGCAATCATATACTGATAAAATATTAGTGTATTCCCTGCCAATCTTTTGATCTGTGCCAACTGCCACTCTCCTAAGTAGATTCAAAAACATAAATGGACATTTGGCATTTTCTGGGATCATTACCAATACACAGTCTGCTTCCAGGCTCACCATTCTTAATACAGAAATATTTTACTTCAATAAGCATAAGCAGTCCCATGCCAGCTGGCCTAAGTTCCTGGACATGTTTAATTTACTAGTTTAGCATAGCCTTACTGTAGAAAGGTTTTGAGCTGCCACAAAGATACCTGTCCCTGGGAAGGGAAAGAACTTCTGGAAGAGTGAACAGTATCTTGATACAAAAATGAAAAGAAAATGGATCCTGCCTCTTAACTTTCTACCATTCCTGTTTCCATCTCTGCAGGACTGCAGTCCCCTGACACTGGAAGCAAAGCACAGCACAATCGAAACAGAAGAGGCAGAGTGAGAGGACTCCCTGCATATAGCCTGTACTGCACAGTAATGCGGAGTAGGCAAGGCACTGCATTGCTGACATTCCTGTGGAGGAGAGGGGATTCAGGCATGCTGAAAATAGATTCCTCTTGAGATGAAGGTCAGGCAGCTGCCTCACTCTCTGCCAACCCTGAAGATATAGATTCCCCTCCCCCTTGTTCTGTGACTGAGAGATCGTGAGTCATAGCAAGGTCTATGTCCCATTAGAAACTTCCCCCTTGCGTGTTTTTGTCTTGGTGCCATTCATCTCATGAACTGGAAATTTTTCTTCAGCTGAAATAAGCATGTGCATGAGGGGAGAATGGTGGATGTAATGCACCTTGTGAAATACCATGCAAAACAACTTTAGGTTCCGTGTAAATCGGTAAGGATTTTTTGCAGTGTATTTTGCAGATATCTTATCTGCAGCTGAGGAAGTATGTGCCAGAAAAGTAGTTTATTGTCAGGTTTTAAAATTTTCTGGACTGTTCAAGGGGTAGCAATCAGCAGCTAATTAGTAGCTGGCTGGCAGCTGTTAAGGAGAACGTTCCTCTGAGGTTCACACTGGGTCCCTTATCTTTCAAAATCTTCTTAACAGCGTGAGTCACAACACAGAATACACCCTTGGAAAATCTGCAGATAATATCAGTCTAGGGGAAGTGGCTGAACATCACAAATGGAAGAGTGGGACAAATCTAGTGGGACCTTGATAAAGCTGAGAGCCACACCAATAACGAAACTTAGTAAGGAGAAGTAAAAAAAAATCCATCTGGGGCAGTATAACCTCTAGGAACTGAGAAGTGTCTTAGCATTGGCTATGCTGGAATGCATATGGGGGTTTGGGAAGATTCTAGTTTGAATGCAAGCTGGCAGTGATTTCTCACTGTGAGGAAAGCAACAGGGTGTCCAACAGATTGAAGGTACAGCCCCATCTGGAATACAGTGTCACATTTTGGGCTCTGCATTTCAAGAAGGACATGGAAAAACTGGAGAGTGTCCAATAAAGGGCTACAAAGTTGGTGTCCAACCTAGAGCAGATTAGTCAGGCTAATAAACATCTATCTGGGTTTACTTAACCTGATGAAGAAGTGAAGGGATGATCTAATGGCAGCCTACAACTTCCTGAAGGGCAGCTATAAAAGTGGGAGATCCAAACTCGGCAGGAGTAGATGATATAACACGGGTATATAACATTGTGTGGGTCAGACTCACTTTAGGAAGAATGTTTCTACTAGGAGAGAGTACAGCTCGGCAGCAACCTGCCCAGAGGCAAAAAAAATAAATAAATAAAAGAAAAGAAAAAGAAAAAATAGGGACCTCTATTTAGAAGTTTTTTGAAGGTTTTTGAATTTTAGATAAGAAAGACCATGTTTGATACAGTGATACTGCTGGTAATGCATCTGCTTCAAAGAGATCAGACTGGAGACCTCCAGAGATCCTTTCCCACCAACACTTCTCCAACACTTCTATACTGCATGCCCTTAAGGAAGGAGACATTGCAGCAGAGGAAGGGATATTTTGCTCTAAGTCGGTGGTCCAGAAGTATTCACCCTTGGAATTACCCTCGAGCTCTCTGCTCCTTCAGTCAGAATATGCACCCCCGTAAAGTAAAGGAAAAGAAGCATGGTGCCAGAGATGAGTCTCCAGCTCCATAGGTCCTTCTTTGTCTTGGAGAAATTGAGGAAAACTATCATTGTTCTGTATTCAATGACTAACATCTCTATAACTTCTTCAAGGCAAAACATATTACTGTTAAAAGCAATACTGTATGGCAGTCAGTAACTTTTGGCGCAGAAAAGAAGGTGCTAGTGATACCTGTTTCACCACAAGTCAGTTCCACAAGTCAATGCTTTTAACTGACTTACCTCTTGGCTCCCTACAGATGCCATAAGGGAGATTATCCTGGATATCTCCCCCTCTCTTTCCCAACACCTTTTCTACTTCATTGTCATCCATCATGCCCAAAGGTGTAACTTGCTGCTTCATCCTCACACACAGGCATCATAGGTCAGTCTTGTCTCTGTGTGCAAATGGAGCAGATCAGTACCAACCTGTCTCTTCTGGTTAAATGCCTGACTGCGAGGTATTTAACTGGAGATAACACACACATATAATAATAATAAAGCTGCAATATATCTGTGTATTGCTCTGAAACCACAAGTCCCTGTCTGCTATGTTTCACAGATGTTGCATTTTGAGTTGTTTCCTTGTCAAGAGAAGGAAAAAGTCTGGTACCAGGAACTTCCTGTAACCTAGCAGAGAATATATTAAATTCTTTTACTGACCAAACAAATAAACAAAAACCAACAACGGATTTCTGCATGACAGGGTGAAAATTTCCCTGGGCTGGTATGGTGAAAGACTTCTTGCTAGAGAGATTTCATAGAATCATAGAATATCCTGAGTTGGAAGGGACCCTTAAGGATCATCAAGTCCAACTCCTGGCACTGCACAGGTCTACCCAAAAGTTCAGACCATGTGACTAAGTGCACAGTCCAATCTCTTCTTAAATTCAGACAGGCTCGGTGCAGTGACCACTTCCCTGGGGAGCCTGTTCCAGTGTGCAACCACCCTCTCTGTGAAGAACCCCCTCCTGATGTCAAGCCTAAATTTCCCCTGCCTCAGCTTAACCCCATTCCCGCGGGTCCTGTCACTGGTGTTAATGGAGAAAAGGTCTCCTGCCTCTCGACACCCCCTTACGAGGAAGTTGTAGACTGTGATGAGGTCTCCCCTCAGCCTCCTCTTCTCCAGGCTGAACAGGCCCAGTGACCTCAGCCGTTCCTCGTACGTCTTCCCCTCCAGGCCTTTCACCATCTTCGTAGCCCTCCTCTGGACACTCTCCAACAGTTTCATGTCCTTTTTATACCGCGGTGCCCAGAACTGCACACAGTACTCGAGGTGAGGCCGCACCAGCGCAGAGTAGAGCGGGACAATCACCTCCCTTGACCTACTAGCGATGCCGTGCTTGATGCACCCCAGGACACGGTTGGCCCTCCTGGCTGCCAGGGCACACTGCTGGCTCATATTCAACTTGCTGTCTACCACAATCCCCAGATCCCTCTCTTCTAGGCTGCTCTCCAGCGTCTCATGGCCCAGTCTGTACGTGCAGCCAGGGTTTCCCCATCCCAGGTGCAGGACCCGGCACTTGCTCTTATTGAACTTCATGCGGTTGGTGATCGCCCAGCTCTCCAACCTATCCAGATCCCTCTGCAAGGCCTTTCCACCCTCATTCGAGTCCACAACTCCTCCAAGTTTGGTGTCATCAGCAAACTTGCTCAAAATACCTTCTATTCCTACATCCAGATCGTTTATAAAAATATTGAAAAGTACCGGCCCTAAAATGGAGCCTTGAGGGACCCCACTGGTGACCGCCCACCAGCCTGACGCAGCCCCATTTACCATAACCCTTTGGGCCCTGCCCGTTAGCCAATTGCTCACCCATCGTATGATGTTTTTATTTAGCTGTATGGTGGACATTTTGTCCAGTAGGATCCTATGGGAAACCGTGTCAAAAGCCTTGCTGAAGTCCAAAAAAATCACATCAGCTGGTTTCCCTTGGTCCACCATACGGGTGATCTTATCATAAAAGGAAATCAGGTTAGTTAGGCAGGACCTACCCTTCATTGGTCCCTGGCTGGGACCAATGACTGCTTTGTCCCCCAGGTGCGCCTCAATAAGTTCGAGAACCATCTTCTCCATGATTTTACCAGGCACTGACGTGAGACTGACAGGCCTGTAATTGCTAGGGTCTTCTTTCTGACCCTTCTTGAAAATCGGCACAACATTTGTCAGCTTCCAGTCTACCGGGACCTCTCCAAATTCCCAGGATCGTTGAAAAATAATTGAGAGAGGTTCCGCGATGACGTCCGCCAGCTCTTTCAGCACCCGGGGATGAATCCCATCCGGACCCATGAACTTGTAGGGATCCAGGTGGAGTAGCAAATCCCGCACACGTTCAGGGTTGGTTGGGAGTTTGTCATCCCCACCGTCCCGGTCCTCCAGCTCAGGGCACCCTGGGTCCCGAGGCCCATCATCAGCATTGAAGACAGAGGCAAAGAAGGCATTAAGCGTCTCTGCTTTGCCTATGTCATTGTCTGTGAGGAGACCTTCCCTATCAAGGAGAGGCCCTATATATTCTTTAGTTCTCCTTTTTCCATTCACATATCTAAAAAAACCCTTTTTATTTTCTCTAACAGACACAGCCAGCTTCAGCTCTAGGTGTGCTTTGGCCACAAGAATTTTCTCCCTACAAACATGAACAGCATCCCTGTATTCTTTCCATGACACCTGGCCCTCCTTCCAGTAGCGAAACACTCTCTGTTTCCGCCTAATCTCCATTAGAATGTTCCTGGTCAGCCACGCCGGCCTCCTGCCCCGCCTGCCTGACTTGCGATATTTAGGAATTGTCTGATCTTGTGCTTCTAGGAGGCATCGCTTAAAGAATGACCAGCACTGGTGGACATCGAGGCCTTCAAGAGCAGTTTCCCAGGGGACCTTGCTGACTAGTTCCCTGAGCAGCCTGAAGTCCGCTTTCCCCATATCTAGGGATGAGGTTTTGGTGGCACTTTTCCTTCTGTCACCGTAAATTTTGAACTCAACCACTTCATGGTCGCTATGACCAAGGCGGCCACCAATCACCACATCTCCCACCAGACCCTCTCTGTTTTCTAGCAACAGAGTCTCTCACCCGAGCCCCAGGGAGGCAACAGACTTCTCTGCGGGTTGGATCCGGTCGGCATATCGGTCCCTCTGTCCCTTTCAGAAGGGAGCCCCCCATAACAATAGCCCTTCTTTCTTTTTTGATGGATGATGTAGCAATGCGATGTGTAGGTCGCCTTGTCTTAGGCGCCCCCTCCAACTGGGACGGGTTATCTACTTTGTCATTCAGATTGTCTTGTTCTAGTCCTTCATATCAATTATTTAAGGGTAGATGAGAAGGTGAGGTGGGAAGAGAGAGGGCTCGCCTACCACCCCGAATAGGCACCTGCCTCCATTCCCCCCCTTGATCTAGGTCTCCTCCCGCTGCCTGGCAGGAGGAGGGAACCTCCGTCTTCTGCGTAACAGAAGACGCCTGTGCTGTGGCAGGCTTATGAGCCTGCCTCAGAGAGGGTAGAGTGCACCTCCACCAGTCAATTTCCATCTCTGATTCCCTGATGCTCCTGAGCCTGTTCACCTCCTCCCGGAGCTCCGCTACCTGGCTGAGCAGTTCTTCAACCTGGGCACACCTCCCACAGGCATACCCACCACTGCCGTCGGAGACCGACAGAAGACTGGGGCACACACTGCAGCCCAGGACCTGGATGGCTGCGTGTTTCCCCGAGCCCTCCGTCTGAGTAGCCACACTGGTGACACTGGCTGGAGATGCCGCACGAGATGCGGAGGCCACGTTTTTCTGCCTGGTTGATACCATGGTCAGGTTCTACGCAAGCAGGTTACAAGCAGGTTACAAGCACCGAAGGGAGAGGCAGCTGCAACAGAGCCCCCCGCTCGCCCTGCCCGCGCAAACTGCCGCGCAAACTGCCGCGCCACGCCCTGTT
>JADZGK010000593.1:0-12343 GCA_018104995.1 Cairina moschata | reverse complement strand
ACTGCCTCCAGTGTTCTGCTCTAACAAGCTCCAAGGGAGGCTGTGTCCGTGCTGGCCCTCAGGGGGACATTGCAGGAAACTTGCCTCTGACTTGGCCTTCTGGAGAGATGTCTTCAATTGTCTCTGAGGGCCTGAGGTTCGTGGGCTCATCAGCCAAGCCCCCAGAGGGGTGATTGCAGTGCCTTGGGCTGGTGCTGTGCTGCTGAGCTGGGCCGGGCTCGTGGGACAGAGAGAGCTCGTGGCAAGAGGGCCCTGGTGCAGAGAGACAGCTGTGCCCAGGAGCAGCTCCTCTGCACAGCGCAGCAGGGCTGGGGGCACTGCCTGCAGAGACAGAGTGCTTAAAGGCAGGCAGAAGTGGCAGCATGCCCAGAGCTCACTGCCGGAGATGACTTCCCAGCCCTGCACCCGGTAAGTCTCTGGCTGGAGGGCAATGCAGCCGCAGTTCCTGGAGAAAGGAGAAGCCGGGGGTGCAGGCAGGGGTGCCCAGGGCTGTGGTGCAGAGCAGGGTCCCTGTTGTGCCCCAGGGGCTGTGTGCCGGGGCAGGGCTTCTGCCGCCTGCCAGGCTCAGCACTCAGCCTGCCCGGGGAGCTGCCCAGGGTGCTGTGAGGAGAAGCTGCGGGTGGAAGGAGCCCCCCAGTAGGGCAGGGCAGGGTCCTGCTGCTGGAGGGGGGCTGCTGCCTGGGGCAGCTTGCTCACAGCTACATAGCACACCAAGGATATATCCAAGGTGAGAAACTTGTCAGGGGTTAGAAGCTTTGGTCTCAGCTTTCCAGAATATTTGTTTTCATTTTTCTCTGCTTTGTTTCTGTGGGAATGGAAATAGAGGCTGCAATTTCCAAGAAGAGGCTGATACGGCTAAGCCTTCCCACTGAGGTTTACAAGGATCCACAGGAAGTCCCTTCCCTGCCCCTCAGCCCCTAGAAAGCTCCACCGCCACAGGTGCAGTGTCAGCAGGGTCTGTGTGCCCTGGGCTCTAGGACGTGCCCCCAGCAAGCTGCCCCTGGGCAGAGCCCTGCTGCCAGGAGGTGTCTGCAGGGCAGAGCTGAGCACCCAGCGGGTGGGATGGGGGCAGTGAGCTGCAGGCAGGAGGCGTGGGGACAGAGACCCAGCTGCAGGCAGGGACAGCTGCAGGCAGCAGAGCCATGGGCAGGGAATGGCAGGACAGTGCTAACAGAGTATTCTGGCACCTCTCTGTCTGCCCTCTAGCCCACAGGACTGAGGACGTGACTCATAACCTCAGCAGCAGGACCTCCAGTAGAGCTGACTCTCCTGAGTTTCTGTCAGTACCTCTCTGGCCTTGCCTCCCCTGGCAGAAGCCCTGTGCTATTTCACTCAGTTCCTACACCTACTCTTGCTGTTCTTGCTTTATGGTTCCCTGCAGATCGGGCTTTCTGATGCAGTTCAAACACTGGCCTGTGTGGCTCAGGGCAGTGCAGTCTGTGGAACAGGAAAAATCCAAATCTCCTTCCAGGGAGTTCATGAGGCCACAATAATTGGGCAGCGCTATGTGGGCAACTGGACTGAGCCCTCGAGGACTCTGTCTGAAACCAGGACAGATGGACAGACTGGATGTCCTCACTGCACTAAACACAGTCACTTTGCCTGCTGGGAATCAGAGGATCTCAGCTGGAATACCTTAAAAATGCCAGGGTTTTGTTCCCTCAAAACCTGTCTTGAGTGTGACACAGGCAGCTGGAAGAACGTAAACCAGAAATGCTCTTCAGCAGTCAAGAGTACTGAGAGTGGTAATGCTGTGATGTCCATATACATACGAGCTAGACTTAATCACAGAGGTACTCCTGGTTGGTATTTACCTAGAGCTGTAGGGCAGGCGTGACGTGACTCCTCCACAGCACACAACAAGGCTCCCTGCTCCCAGTGGCACCCTCAGCCAGCACCACCCAGGGATATGTAAGGGAACAGCAGAAAGGTTTCAGAAAGGGGAAAGTCACTGGGGGGGCAGGGGCGTGTTGATGAGAGGTGAGTAGGATTTTCTCAGAGATGTCTCTCCTCATTATCATTGTCTTTTCTTCCTTTGATCGTCCCCTTTGTCCAGAACCATCAGATGTCCAACATCAGCTCTGTGAGCGAGTTCCTCCTGCTGCCATTCGCAGACACGCGCGAGCTGCAGCTCCTGCACTTCACGCTCTTCCTGGGCATCTACCTGGCTGCCCTCCTGGGCAACGGCCTCATCCTCAGCGCCGTAGCCTGCCACCACCGCCTCCACACCCCCATGTACTTCTTCCTCCTCAACCTCGCCCTCCTCGACCTGGGCTGCATCTCCACCACTCTGCCCAAAGCCATGGCCAATGCCCTCTGGGACACCAGGGACATCTCCTATCAAGGCTGTGCTGCTCAAGTTCTCTTTTTTGTCTTCTTCTTTGGCTCAGAGTATTCAATTCTAACTATCATGGCCTACGACCGCTACGTTGCCATCTGCAAGCCCCTGCACTACGGGAGCCTCGTGGGCAGCAGAGCTTGTGCCCAGATGGCAGCAGCTGCCTGGGGCAGTGGCTTTCTCAATGCTGTCCTGCACACGGCCAATACATTTTCACTGCCCCTCTGCCATGGCAATGCTGTGGACCAGTTCTTCTGTGAAATCCCCCAGATCCTCAAGCTCTCTTGCTCTGACTCCTACATAGGGGAAATTGGGCTCCTCATGTTTAGTATTTTTGTTTTTTTGGTGTGTTTTGTATTCATCATGCTGTCCTATGTGCAGATCTTCAGGGCTGTGCTGAGGATGCCCTCCAAGCAGGGCCGGCACAAAGCCTTTACCACGTGCCTCCCTCACATGGTTGTGGTCTCTCTGGTTATTAGTACTGGCATGTTTGCCTACCTGAAGCCCCCCTCCACCACTTTCCCATCCCTGGATCTGATGGTGGCAGTTCTGTATTCAGTGGTGCCCCCAGCAGTGAACCCCCTTATCTACAGCATGAGGAACCAGGAGCTCAAGGGTACTCTTAGGAAAGTGATTTCAAGGATATTTCTGAATAGTGATAAATTTCCCTTTGTTTTCCACAAATGACTTCCCTTGCAGACCTGCTCTGTGATTCCTTTTCCTTACTGTTGTGTTCATTTTCAATATCAATTGCGTTTATCATGCTATTAAAAATATGGCTTATACTCATTGCTGCTCTCCCTTCACGCTTTCATTATAGTAAAGTTCCTCCAGACCTTTGTTCATCTTTGTGGCCCTCCTCTGGGCTCCTTCTAACATGTCCATGCCCTTTTTGTGTTTTGGCACCTGGAGCTGAGTGCAGTACCCTGGGTGGGGTCTCAAAAAAGCAGAGTGGAGGAAGAGACTCACCTCCCTTGCCCTCCTAGGCACACTTCACAGAATCACAGAATCACAGAATTTCTAGGTTGGAAGAGACCTCAAGATCATCGAGTCCAACCTCTGACCTAACACTAACAGTCCCCACTAAACCATATCCCTAAGCTCTACATCTAAACGTCTTTTAAAGACTTCCAGGGATGGTGACTACACCACCTCCCTGGGCAGCCTGTTCCAATGTCGAACAACCGTTTCAGTAAAAAAGTTCTTCCTAACATCTAACCTAAAACTCCCCTGGCGCAACTTAAGCCCATTCCCCCTCGTCCTGTCACCAGGCATGTGGGAGAACAGGCCAACCCCCACCTCACTACAGCCTCCTTTAAGGTAGCTGTAAAGAGCGATAAGGTCGCCCCTGAGCCTCCTCTTCTCCAGGCTGAACAAGCCCAGCTCCCTCAGCCGCTCCTCATAGGACTTGTTCTCCAGGCCCCTCACCAGCTTCGTCGCCCTTCCTTCGCTCAAGCACCTCGATGTCCTTCTTATAGTGAGGGGCCCAGCCAATTGACTAATGCAGTCAATAAGACAAAGAGAAAGACCTGTGCAGCACATCCTTGATAGGAGATGGCCCTGGTGTCCCAGAGGGCATTGGCCATGGCTTTGGGCAGAGTGGTGGAGATGCAGCCCAGGTCAAGGAGGGCGAGGTTGAGGAGGAAGAAGTACATGGGGGTGTGGAGGCGGTGGTGGCAGGCTACGGCGCTGAGGATGAGGCCGTTGCCCAGGAGGGCAGCCAGGTAGATGCCCAGGAAGAACGCGAAGTGCAGGAGCTGCAGCTCGCGCGTGTCTGCGAATGCCAGCAGCAGGAACTCACTCACAGAGCTGATGTTGGACATTCTCTGACTTTGTACTTGCTTCTCTGTTGAAGAGGAGAAGGCAGAGCAATGTTAGAACAGACTTTTCTGAGGAAAAAAGGAAATAAAACAGAAGGGTCGATAATTCAAAGTCAAAAAAATGTCATACCAACAAGCTTTGCAGTATTGTTGCAGACAACTGAGCTGATTGTGGAGCAAATCTGCAACTATCTTCCTCACTTTATTTTATCCTAGTTGCCCGTATAACACATAGGAGAGGTGTTGGATGGTGGAACTCCCTGACATTACTTCCACACTCCAGGTGATATCCTGTGGGTGCCAAGAGGCAAAGGACTTGTCCTCTGGGGAAGACTGAGCAGAGCAGCTCTGCCCATCAGTCCTGCTCTCTGCTGCCCTGGGCTACCCCTCTATGAGCTTCAGGACCATCTCTCTCAAGTGCTGCCCTGAGAAGAAACAGGAGACAGCTGAGAGCAGAGAAGCCCCACTCCAAGTGCAGCTGAACAGAATCTTCACCTTTGCTCCAGGGGACTGATCACGATCTCAGCTCTTCCCTACTAGACAGGGTTGCAGAGGCCTCATTGCTGCTGCCCACAGACAGCCATCCAGCAGCATGGACATGGTGTTAGTATGGAGGTGTCTTTTCCTTGGGCACCTGGATAACACAAGGATGCCACAAGAGAGCTGTATCCTGCTGGAGAACAGCCTGCAATCCAGGAGGATGCCCCACGGACAGAGCTGGATATCTGAAAGCTGGAGTGTCCCATATCCCAGCTGCACCCCTGCAGGGTCTGGAGGAGGCTTGGCCACCCCTGTCTTATCTGACCAGGGGTAGCTAGGTTATGACACTCCACGGGGCTTCTGCCAGACCTCCTCACCTCACAGTGCAATCCAGCAGGACTCTCAAAGCCTCCTGCATTGCCCACTGCCCTCCCAGAAACAAGACCCAGCAGGAGACCCTTCCAGGACCTGCAGCTGCATGGCCCTGCAGCCAGGCACTTACCTTGTCAAGGGCTGTGCAGGTTTCTCCTGCAGGCAGCTCTCAGCATCCTCCCACTCCCAACTGCCTCCAAGCCCTCTCTCCTTCTCTCCTCTCCCCATGCCAGCTGCAGGCAGAGCCCCCAGCCCTGCTGCGCTGTGCAGAGGAGCTGCTCCTGGGCACAGCTGTCTCTCAGCTTCATGGGACTTTCTGAAATGTGTTTTCTCTGTCCCTGTGTTGGGTCTGTCTGAGCTGGAGTCACCTTTTCCCTGCAGCAGCCCGCACAGTGCTGTGCTCTGCACTCGTAGCTGGAACAGCACTGATATCACTCCAGTGTTGTGTCTATTGCTGCGTAGTGCTGGCACAGTATCAGGGCGCCTTCCAAGCCCCCAAGAGCTAGAAGGCTGGGGGGGGCAAGTGATGGGGAGGGGACATTGCCGGGGCAGCTGACCTAAACCAACAAAAGGGATATTCCATAACACCTGATGTCACACTCAGCAATAAAAGGGGGGGCTCTCGTGGGGGAGGGGGCTGTTCCTCCTGAACAACCACTACGTGTTTGAGGCCCTGCTTCCCAGGACGTGGCCAAACACCGCTCGCTGATGGGAAGTAGAGAATAATTTTTTTCCTCTCTCTCTGTGCTTCCGTGCGGACTGATTGTTTCTGTTTTTCCTCCCCATTCCTTTTCCCTTAATTAAACCTTTCTTATCTCAAACCTCGAGTTCTCTGTGTTGTATTTTCTCCCCCTTCCTCTTTGAGGAGAGGGGGAGTGAGAGAGCGGTTGTGGTGGAGCTCGGCTGCCCACCTGAGTAAAACCACCAGAGTCCTTTTTGGCGCCCAACGTGGGGCTCGAGGGTTGAGATAATAATAATAGCATTGATTGATTTACAACTAACATATTGGTAGTCATAATGCTCGGTTTTCTGGTAATACTTTTCTGCGTGGATATGTTGTATGTAGCCCACTCTCTGTTTTCCTTTTTCCTTTACATCCGATCGGAGAAAGTGTTGAAGTCTGTGCTTGTTTTTTTTATCTTGTTGTGCTGTAACATACTGGCCTTCAGTTTTGTTTGGTATTCAAGCCCGTCATTGTTATCCTCCTGGTCTCATGGAGATTATCTTATTGAAAATATTAAGAATTACAGCACCTTCTTTTTCGCCCCTAGCAGTCAATCAGGGAATAATATCGGGTGTGGTGCCTTCTACTTTTCTCCCTGTGGGCTAATTATAGCAGCTTTTCAGTATCTTGGATACCCTCGGTCAGATATTATCCTCCTATTACTAGGTCTAGTGTTTGTCTTCTTCCCCAAGGTAAAGCAATTTATTAAGAATATTATTCAAGGACCGGTCCCCAGACAAAGTTGTGGGTGGCAAGGTGTGTGGGGGGATTTGGGCAGGTATCTATCACGGTTTTCTCCCCCAATGGTTCTAAATTTCACCCCTGAACAAGTACAAAATCCAAGAAAACTGGTAGAATGCTTGAAAGATGTATGCCCTGAACCTGGCAATACTAGAGAACTGCACCAGATTGCTGCACTCTGCTGGGGTCTGGCTTATGCCTATCAGATGTCTATTAACATTGCCCAGCACCCTCAAGGGGATAGGCAGGTTCTTGAATTTGATGATGAGACAGCACACACTGTGACCACCCCAGAGGACCGACCATCTATGGTATCAGTAGCCCCTGTAGTAAAAACAAAACAGTGGAAACGGAGATCAGGTCGTTTGGTAAGGGAAGAAGCTCCTACGGATGAGGGAGAAGAGGAAAAGGCAAGCAGCTCTAAAGCAGCGTTATCACAGCGACAT
This sequence comes from Cairina moschata, assembly GCA_018104995.1. NCBI lineage: Eukaryota > Metazoa > Chordata > Aves > Anseriformes > Anatidae > Cairina > Cairina moschata. The sequence continues at coordinate 5,422 of JADZGK010000593.1, read as the reverse complement.
CACAAAGAAGAGACTGAAATCATAGATGAATCAGAAACTACTCGGTCTCTATCCTTAAGTGAGCTGCGAGAATTACGAAAAGATTTCAGTCGCCATCCAGGTGAGCACATCCTCACTTGGTTGCTTTGATGCTGGGATAGTGGGGCCAATACCCAACAGCTAGAAGGCAATGAAGCCAAGCAGCTGGGATCCCTTTCTAGAGAAAGGCTTATTGATAGAGTAATTGGAAGAGAGGCACAAGTTATCAGCCTCTGGAGGCGAATCCTAACAGCTGTGAAAGAAAGGTATCCCCACAAAGAGGATATTGTCTACCAAGTAGACAAATGGACCACTATGGATAAGGGCCTCCAGCAGCTGCGGGAATTAGCTGTGCTGGAGATGCTTTATAATGATTTAAACAATGCCCAGGCAACTAAAGACCCTGATGAAGTCCAATGCACAGCGTCCATGTGGCGGAAGTTTGTACGCGCTGCACCCCCAACACATGCCAGCACACTGGCAGTAATGGGTTGGGAGGAGGGGATGGGGCCAACTGTGGACAACGTGTCCAATCAACTTCATAAATATGAAGAAAATCTCTCTGCCCCAGTACGGGGCTGCATTTCAGCTGTGGAGAGACTGTCCCAACGGTTAGATGAATACATAGCTTCGTCCTCACCTAGACGGAAAAATCTTTCGGCCATCAAGCGCCAGCAGTCCCCGGATCAAACAAGGGAGAATCCAGGACGCACACCGCGAGGTACCTTGTGGTTTTATTTACGTGACGACGGGGAAGATATGAGGAAGTGGGACGGTGAACCGACCTCGGCCCTAGCTGCTCGGGTGCGTGAGCTACGGAAAGATACAGCAGAAACAAAGAGGGCCCCTAGAAGGATTGCTGCCCCAGTTTCTGTTGAACAGTCCCCCAGAGGCAGAAGGAATAGTATTACTCCTGACCCTGACGAAGAGACTTCTGCTTCACATTTGGAAGAAGTAATTGATAGATACTCCAACCAGGACTAGTGGGGCCCTGCCTCTGGCCAGGTAGAGGAGAGGGACAACCGGATTTACTGGACTGTGTGGATTCGATGGCCTGGCACACCGGAACCGCAAAAATATAAAGCTTTAGTGGACACAGGTGCACAGTGTACCCTAATGCCGTCAGGTCACCAAGGGGCAGAACCCATCTCTATCTCCGGAGTAACGGGGGGATCCCAAGAGCTAACCATATTGGAAGCTGAAGTGAGTCTAACTGGGAATGAGTGGCAAAAGCACCCCATCGTGACTGGCCCAGAGGCTCCGTGCATCCTCGGCATAGACTACCTCAGGAAAGGGTACTTCAAGGATCCAAAAGGCTACCAGTGGGCTTTTGGCATAGCTGCCTTGAGCACAGAGAAGATTAAGCAGCTGTCTACCCTGCCTGGTCTCTCACAAGACCCTTCTGCTGTAGGATTGCTGAGGATTGAAGAACAGCAAGTGCCAATTGCGACTACAACTGTGCACCGGCGGCAATATCGCACCAACCGAGACTCCCTGATTCCTATCCATGAGTTAGTTCACCATCTGGAGAGCCAAGGAGTGATCAGCAAGACTCATTCACCTTTTAACAGTCCTATATGGCCAGTGCGAAAGTCCAATGGCGAGTGGAGGCTAACAGTGGACTATCGGGGCCTGAATGAAGTCACACCACCATTAAGTGCAGCGGTGCCAGACATGCTAGAACTCCAGTACGAACTAGAGTCAAAGGCAGCCAAGTGGTATGCTACAATCGATATTGCTAATGCATTTTTCTCTATTCCTCTAGCAGCAGCATGCAGGCCACAATTTGCTTTCACTTGGAGGGGCATTCAGTATACTTGGAATCGACTGCCCCAGGGGTGGAAACACAGCCCTACCATTTGCCATGGACTGATCCAGATGACACTGGAACAGGGGAACGCTCCTGAACACCTGCAGTACATTGATGATATCATAGTATGGGGTGACACAGCAGAAGAAGTTTTTGGGAAAGGAAAGAAAATAATTCAAATTCTCCTGAAAGCTGGCTTTGCCATTAAACAGAATAAGGTCAAGGGACCTGCACAGGAAATCCAGTTCTTGGGGTTAAAATGGCAGGATGGACGTCGCCACATTCCGACGGATGTGATCAACAAAATAACAGTTATGTCTCCACCAACTAGCAAAAAAGAAACACAAGTTTTCCTAGGTCTTGTGGGATTTTGGAGAATGCATGTGCCAGGCTATAGTCAGCTTGTGAGTCCTCTATATCGAGTGACTCGAAAGAGGAACTCTTTCGAGTGGGGCCCTGAGCAACAACAGGCCTTTGAACAACTCAAACAAGAAATAGCTCGTGCAGTAGCCCTTGGGCCTGTCCGTACTGGACCAGCTGTGCAAAACATACTGTACACTGCAGCTGGGGAGCATGGCCTCACCTGGAGCCTCTGGCAGAAGACCCCAGGAGAAACTCGAGGCCGACCTTTGGGGTTCTGGAGCCGGGGCTATCGAGGATCAGAAGCCAATTACACCCCAACTGAAAAGGAAATATTAACAGCATATGAGGGGATCCGAGCTGCTTCAGAAGTTGTTGGTACAGAAGCACAACTTCTCTTGGCCCCACGGCTACCTGTGTTACATTGGATGTTCAAAGAGAAAATCCCCACTACACATCATGCAACCGATGCTACGTGGAGTAAATGGGTAGCGTTAATTACACAGCAGGCTCGAATGGGGAAACCCAACCGCCCGGGAATCCTGGAAGAGATTATGGACTGGCCAGAGGGCAGGAATTTCGGAGCACCGACAGAAGAAGTAACTCGTGCTGAAGAGGCACCACCATACAATGAGTTGCCAGAAGACAGAAAGCAGTATGTGTTGTTTACTGACGGATCCTGCCGTGTGGTAGGGAGCCATCGGAAGTGGAAAGCTGCTGTGTGGAGTCCCACGCGACAAGTTGTGGAGGCCATGGAAGGGGAAGGTGAGTCGAGTCAGTATGCAGAAGTGAAAGCTATACAACTGGCCCTAGCAATTGCTGAAAGAGAAAAGTGGCCGGTACTGTATCTCTACACTGACTCATGGATGGTGGCAAACGCGCTGTGGGGGTGGCTGCGACAATGGAAACAGAACAACTGGCAGCGCAGAGGTAAACCTATCTGGGCTGCTACCCTGTGGCAAGATATTGCTGCTCGGGCAGAAAACCTGGCTGTAAAGGTACGTCATGTAGATGCCCATATGCCTAAGAATCGTGCTACCGAAGAACATCAAAACAACGAAGAAGTAGATCGAGCTTCAAAAATCGAAATAGCTCAGGTGGACCTGAACTGGGGACGTAAGGGTGAGCTGTTTATAGCTCGATGGGCCCATGAAACATCAGGACATCTGGGGAGGGATGCCACATACAGATGGGCTCGTGATCGAGGGGTGGACCTGACCATTGAGGCCATCACACAGGTTACCCACAACTGTGAGACCTGTGCTGCAATCAAACGAGCCATGAGGGTAAAGTCTCCCTGGAATAGGGGGAGATGGCTTGGATTTCGATATGGTGAGGCCTGGCAGATTGACTACATTGGACCACTTCCACAAACCCGCCAAGGTAAACGTTACATACTCACCATGGTAGAAGCAACTACTGGGTGGCTGGAAACATATCCAGTAAACCATGCCACGGCCCGAAACACTATCTTGGGCCTGGAAAGACAAGTGCTGTGGCGACATGGTACACCAGAAAGAATTGAGTCCGACAATGGGAGTCACTTCCGAAATAATTTGATCACTTCCTGGGCCAAGAGACATGGCATTGGATGGGTGTATCACATCCCTTATCACCCACAAGCCTCTGGGAAGGTTGAGAGGTACAATGGACTGTTAAAAACTATGCTGCGAGCATTGGGTGCTGGGACATGGAAACATTGGGATATAAATCTACCAGAGGCCACTTGGCTAGTTAACAACAGGGGGTCTGAAAGCCGTCCTGGTCCTGCTGAAACAAAACCCCTACACACTGTGGGAGAAGCTAAAGTCCCTGTAGTGCATGTGGGGAAGTGGATGGGGAAGGCAGTGTGGGTTGCCCCTGCCATGGGAAAAGGCAAACCCACTCGTGGGATTGTCTTTGCCCAAGGACCAGGGTATACCTGGTGGGTAATGCAGAAAGATGGGGATATCAAGTGTGTGCCTCAAGGAGATTTAACACTGGGAGAAAATTAATCTGTCATCCAAGTTATGTGTTGTAGGAGGACACTGCAGAACCAACGACAGGTCAACTTTGCAAGGAACCAGGCAAGAGCAACAGCGATGTGAGCTAAGCTGGTGCTGGTGCTGGTGTCAAGAAAACCAACTTCGCCTGCCCTGAGTGACCACTTTGGCAGATGAACCTGAAACCATCAACAGTTTATATGAGCATTTTGGGAAAAGACCTATAGAATAAAGAGAAGTACAGACATAAAAATGCTTCAATGGACAGAAAATAATGGTGATGAGAACATCTATATATACGAAACTGTACCTGATTGTGACACAAATGTTATGGAATAAGGGGTGGAAGTTGTGTTGGGTCTGTCTGAGTTGGAGTCACCTTTTCCCTGCAGCAGCCCGCACAGTGCTGTGCTCTGCACTCGTAGCTGGAACAGCACTGATATCACTCCAGTGTTGTGTCTATTGCTGCGTAGTGCTGGCACAGTATCAGGGCGCCTTCCAAGCCCCCAAGAGCTAGAAGGCTGGGGGGGGGCAAGTGATGGGGAGGGGACATTGCCGGGGCAGCTGACCTAAACCAACAAAAGGGATATTCCATGACACCTGATGTCACACTCAGCAATAAAAGGGGGGGCTCTCGTGGGGGAGGGGGCTGTTCCTCCTGAACAACCACTACGTGTTTGAGGCCCTGCTTCCCAGGACGTGGCCGAACACCGCTCGCTGATGGGAAGTAGAGAATAATTTTTTTTCCTCTCTCTGTGCTTCCACGCGGACTGATTGTTTCTTGTTTCTGTTTTTCCTCCCCATTCCTTTTCCCTTTAATTAAACCTTTCTTATCTCAAACCTCGAGTTCTCTGTGTTGTATTTTCTCCCCCTTCCTCTTTGAGGAGAGGGGGAGTGAGAGAGCGGTTGTGGTGGAGCTCGGCTGCCCACCTGAGTAAAACCATCACAGCAGCTCCTCTGCACAGCGCAGCAGGGCTGGGGGCTCTGACCGCAGCTGGCACACAGAGAGGAGAGAAGGAGAGAGGGCTTGGAGGCACTGAGGAGCGCAACAACAGAGGGCAGCGTGTGGCAGGACACATCTGCAGGCTCCTGACACCGTGAGGCTCTGGCAGCAGGGCACTGCAGGTGGGGTTGCCAGAGGGGTCTTCTACAGCTGGCACATTCGATGGCTGATAGCATCTGTCAGGATGGGTCTTATTCTACCTGTACTGTGGCATAGAAGATGTTTTAGAGAATGGTATTTTTCAGGGGG
>JADZGK010000592.1:0-12354 GCA_018104995.1 Cairina moschata | reverse complement strand
GCTGCACGGGTCTCTGATATCCAGCTAAGAGATGACCAAATAAGAAGGGGGTAAGATGAAGAACAATCGAAGGACAAAGGCTGGAAGGAAGACTATGAGCCTTCAGTAAGAGGGACCCCCCAGAGGGACCACAGGAGACAGATACGCACGCGTCCATGGGATGCTTTGGATCCCAGGAAACTAATTATAATAACCCTGCCTTTTGCAAGTAGTGGAGTAGAATATGTATTAGCCTAGGAGCATAAAACCCAACCACCTGATGTAATAGGTGTGCATCTTGGTGAAGCAGAGACTCTGAGCGCAGCCAGTGCTGTTTGCTTGCCTCTATTCCTTTAAGAAATTGTAAATTTTAATTGCAATCCTATTTGGGACTCAGTTATTTATTGCAAGTATAACACGTCACCTCATAAGCCATGGCCAAGGGGACAAAGGTGTCAGTGCTGCTGCAGCCTTCCATTCTTGTCAAAAACCTCTGCCTTCTCCTCTGCACACTTTCCTATTCTGTCTCAGACCTCTCTGAAGGCTGCAGACAGGCACTTCTCTTCCCCACTTTGCTCTCACTCTGGTATCCCCATGATTTCATGATGCCTCTCCACTCTCGCCAGCTGTTCCTTCAAACATAAGGGCATGGGCTGATCCAAACTCCCTCTGGGTGACCTCTGGACCCACAGCACCAGTGCCAGTGCCTCACCTCCAAATCAAGAATTTCACCTGACTATCCACTCTAAATCTACCCTCTTTAAGTTTGAAACCATTCCCCTTGTCCTATCACTGCACACCCTGGGAAAAAGTCTCTCCCCAGCTTTTCTGTTGGCCCACTTTAAGTACTGCATGGATGCTATAAGGTCTCCTCAGAGCCTTCTCCAGGCTGAACAACACCAACTCCCTCAGCCTGTTTTAATAGGAGAGGTGCTCCAGCCCCTTGATCATCCTTGTGGTCCTTGTCTGGACTCACTCTAATAGCTTCAAGTCATTCTTGTATTGGGAGCCCCAGAGCTGAACGCAGCACTCCAGGTGGGGTCTCGTGAGAGCAGGTGGGAGTCTCATGAGGTTCCCGCAAGCAACCTCTCAAGCCTGTCCAGTTTCTTACTGCCAAGAAGGAACATGACAACCTATAGCCAGGCCTTCTTCCTGTAAGGGTCCTACTGGGTATGTAGGCAGAGGAGATCTCACAGTCGGCATGGCAATCGAGTGTCTGCTTGTACTGGGTCTGACTGGGATGGAGTTAACTTGCCCTGCAGCAGCCCACATAGTGTTGTGCTCTGCGCAAGGTGAAGTTGCTCAAGGACTCCTCCTAGCTTGGCATCAGCCACAAATGAGTTGAAACTATGATCCGTGTCATCATAAAGGGAGATAACAAAGAGGGTCAATGGTGTTGACCCAAGTGCCCATCACTGAGGGATGCTACTGGTATCTGGCTGGCAGGAGGACTCTGTACCATTAATGTCCAGCCACCCTCCCCCTCACATCAGCATCCCTTTCTTCAGTCCAAATATCACCAGTCTGGCTAAAGGGAGACTGCAGAAGACCATGGCAAAGGCCTTGATAAAGTCCAGGTTCACCACATTGCCTTCTTTCCCCTTCCCTACTGCTTCAGCAATTTATTTTTTTCTGCCAAAAACCTGAAGATGGCTGTGGCAGGACTTTCCCCATCAGGTCAGCAGGAGCAGAGGTGACAGTTGCAATTCTCCTCGCCCTTTTATTTATTTATTTATTTATTTATTTATTTATTTATTGTCATTCCTTAAGATGCTTTTGATGCCTGCCTTTTCCAAGTCCCCAGAAATCTCTGAGCCAAACCTCTGACAGCCCAGTCTAGAAAGTCATGGTAGTGTGACCTGGAGGAGAGGAGCATCTGCATTGAATCATGTGCAATAGGCATGACAGAAATCTCACAGGGACAACAGGGGTTGTTTCTGGAGTCACACAGGGCTTTGTGAGGTGCCTATGTCTGAGCTGGCCTCCCATGCTCCTCATACACATGGGGATGTTGAGAGACACAGGTCCCTGCCTTGCATAGCCACGGGCAGTGCAGTGCAGTGCAGTGCAGTGTCCCTCTGGCTCCTGCAGCCACTGCCAGAGGCTGGGAGGCACCTCAGCCCTGCGGTGCCTCGCCCTGCTCTGCCCTCCTCTGACATACCCCAAGGCATGAGGAATGGGCACAGAGACGTTCAAGGAAGCACATCCCAGAGCTGCCTTCAGGTGGTTTCCCAGGGGACGTTGCTTGGTCTTGTGACACTATCTGCCCCGCTGGCCTTCATGAGACTTGTAGGAATAGCTGATGGCCTTTGTGCTCCTTCATGTTCATCTCTCCACACGCATATGATGTGCCTGCTGATACCAGCATTAGGTTTCTCTTTCCATGTGTCCCATGCACATACAGCGGGCCCTGCTCTTCTGGGAAATCCTATCCCCCAAAGAGCAAGTGAGCAATGAACAATGGCCTGGTCAGTCATTGCTGAGCCTCCTGCCCATACTCCCCACAGCTCTGAGCTTGTGATGACACTCTCCAGAGTATGAAAAATTATCAAAAAGTAAACCATGTTCCTGCAATGCATTATGAGTCATATGTAGAAGACAATGGGCTTTGGCTTTTTTTTTTTTTTTAAAGATATCAGGCCATCAGTTTCCTGAGGGCATCCTTGAGCTCCTGGTTCCTCATGCTGTAGATGAGGGGGTTCACTGCTGGAGCCACCACTGAGTACAGAACTGACACCACCAGGTCAAGGGATGGGGAAGAGATTGAGTTGGGCTTCAGGTAGGCAAACAGGAGAGTGCTGACAAACACGAAGACCACGGCCAGGTGAGGGAGGCATGTGGAAAAGGCTTTGTGCTTGCCCTGCTCAGAGGGCATCCTCAGCACTGCCCTGAAGATCTGCACATAGGACACCACAATGAAAACAAAACAACCAAAAACTACAGAAAAACTGAAAACAAGTAGCTCAAATTCCCTGAGGTAGGTATCTGAGCAGGAGAGCTTGAGGATCTGGGGGATTTCACAGAAGAACAGGTCCACAGCATTGCCATGGCAGAGGGGCAGGGAAAATGTGTTGGCTGTGTGCAGGACAGAATAGAGAAATCCAGTGCCCCAAGCAGCTGCTGCCATCTGGGCACAAGCTCTGCTGCCCAGGAGGCTCGCGTAGTGCAGGGGCTTGCAGATGGCAATGTAGCGGTCGTAGGCCATGATGGTAAGAATTGAAAACTCTGAACCAAAGAAGAAGACAAAAAACAGAACTTGTGCAGCACACCTTTGATAGGAGATGGTCTTGGTGTCCCACAGGGAGTTAGCCATGTGTGTTGGGTCTGTCTGAGCTGGAGTCACCTTTTCCCTGCAGCAGCCCGCACAGTGCTGTGCTCTGCACTTATAGCTGGAACAGCACTGATATCACTCCAGTGTTGTGTCTATTGCTGCGTAGTGCTGGCACAGCATCAGGACTCCTTCTGAGCCCCCAAGAGCCAGCAGGCTGGGGGTGGGCAAGTGATGGGGAGGGGACATTGCCGGGGCAGCTGACCTAAACCAACCAAAGGGATATTCCATAACACCTGATGTCACACTCAGCAATAAAAGGGGGGGCTCTCGTGGGGGAGGGGGCTGTTCCTCCTGAACAACCACTACGTGTTTGAGGCCCTGCTTCCCAGGACGTGGCCGAACACTGCTCGCAGATGGGAAGTAGAGAATAATTTTTTTCCTCTCTCTGTGCTTCTGCGCGGACTGATTGTTTCTTTGTTTCTGTTTTTCCTCCCCATTCCTTTTCCCTTTAATTAAACCTTTCTTATCTCAAACCTCGAGTTCTCTGTGTTGTATTTTCTCCCCCTTCCTCTTTGAGGAGAGGGGGAGTGAGAGAGCGGTTGTGGTGGAGCTCGGCTGCCCACCTGAGTAAAACCACCACAGTCTTTTTTGGCGCTCAACGTGGGGCTCGAGGGTTGAGATAATAATAGCATTGATTTATTTACAACTAACATATTGGTAGTCATAATGCTCGGTTTTCTGGAATACTTTTCTGCGTGGATATGTTGTATGTAGCCCACTCTCTGTTTTCCTTTTTCCTTTACATCCAATCGGAGAAAGTGTTGAAGTCTGTGCTTGTTTTTTTTATCTTGTTGTGCTGTAACATACTGGCCTTCAGTTTTGTTTGGTATTCAAGCCCGTCATTGTTATCCTCCTGGTCTCATGGAGATTATCTTATTGAAAATATTAAGAATTACAGCGCCTTCTTTTTCGCCCCTAGCAGTCAATCAGGGAATAATATCGGGTGTGGTGCCTTCTACTTTTCTCCCTGTGGGCTAATTATAGCAGCTTTTCAGTATCTTGGATACCCTTGGTCAGATATTATCCTCCTATTACTAGGTCTAGTGTTTGTCTTCTTCCCCAAGGTAATGCAATTTATTAAGAATATTATTCAAGGACCGGTCCCCAGACAAAGTTGTGGGTGGCAAGGTGTGTGTGGGGATTTGGGCAGGTATCTATCACAGTTTTCTCCCCCAATGGTTCTAAATTTCACCCCTGAACAAGTACAAAATCCAAGAAAACTGGTAGAATGCTTGGAAGATGTATGCCCTGACCCTGGCAATACTAGAGAACTGCACCAGATTGCTGCGCTCTGCTGGGGTCTGGCTTATGCCTATCAGATATCTATTAACATTGCCCAGCACCCTCAAGGGTATAGGCAGGTTCTTGAGTTTGATGATGAGACAGCACACACTGTGACCACCCCAGAGGACCGACCATCTATGGTATCAGTAGCCCCTGTAGTAAAGACAAAACAGTGGAAACAGAGATCAGGTCGTTTGGTAAGGGAAGAAGCTCCTCCTACGGATGAGGGAGAAGAGGAAAAGGCAAGCAGCTCTAAAGCAGCGTTATCACAGCGACATCACGAAGAAGAGACTGAAATCATAGATGAATCAGAAACTACTCGGTCTCTATCCTTAAGTGAGCTGCGAGAATTATGAAAAGATTTCAGTCGCCATCCAGGTGAGCACATCCTCACTTGGTTGCTTCGATGCTGGGATAGTGGGGCCAATACCCAACAGCTAGAAGGCAATGAAGCCAAGCAGCTGGGATCCCTTTCTAGAGAAAGGCTTATTGATAGAGTAATTGGAAGAGAGGCACAAGTTATCAACCTCTGGAGGCGAATCCTAACAGCTGTGAAAGAAAGGTATCCCCACAAAGAGGATATTGTCTACCAAGTAGACAAATGGACCACTATGGATAAGGGCCTCCAGCAGCTGCGGGAATTAGCTGTGCTGGAGATGCTTTATAGTGATTTAAACAATGCCCAGGCAACTAAAGACCCTGATGAAGTCCAATGCACAGCGTCCATGTGGCGGAAGTTTGTACACGCTGCACCCCCAACACATGCCAGCACACTGGCAGTAATGGGTTGGGAGGAGGGGATGGGGCCAACTGTGGACAACGTGTCCAATCAACTTCATAAATATGAAGAAAATCTCTCTGCCCCAGTACGGGGCTGCATTTCAGCTGTGGAGAGACTGTCCCAACGGTTAGATGAATACATAGCTTCGTCCTCACCTAGATGGAAAAATCTTTCGGCCATCAAGCGCCAGCAGTCCCCGGCTCAAACAAGGGAGAATCCAGGACGCACACCGCGAGGTACCTTGTGGTTTTATTTACGTGACCACGGGGAAGATATGAGGAAGTGGGACGGTGAACCGACCTCGGCCCTAGCTGCTCGGGTGCGTGAGCTACGGAAAGATACAGCAGCAACAAAGAGGGCCCCTAGGAGGATTGCTGCCCCAGTTTCTGTTGAACAGTCCCCCAGAGGCAGAAGGAATAGTATTACTCCTGACCCTGACGAAGAGACTTCTGCTTCACATTTGGAAGAAGTAATTGATAGATACTCCGACCAGGACTAGTGGGGCCCTGCCTCTGGCCAGGTAGAGGAGAGGGACAACCGGATTTACTGGACTGTGTGGATTCGATGGCCTGGCACACCGGAACCGCAAAAATATAAAGCTTTAGTGGACACAGGTGCACAGTGTACCCTAATGCCGTCAGGTCACCAAGGGGCAGAACCCATCTCTATCTCCGGAGTGACGGGGGGATCCCAAGAGCTAACCATATTGGAAGCTGAAGTGAGTCTAACTGGGAATGAGTGGCAAAAGCACCCCATCGTGACTGGCCCAGAGGCTCCGTGCATCCTCGGCATAGACTACCTCAGGAAAGGGTACTTCAAGGATCCAAAAGGCTACCGGAGGGCTTTTGGCATAGCTGCCTTGAGCACAGAGAAGATTAAGCAGCTGTCTACCCTGCCTGGTCTCTCACAAGACCCTTCTGCTGTAGGATTCCTGAGGATTGAGGAACAGCAAGTGCCAATTGCGACTACAACTGTGCACCGGCGGCAATATCGCACCAACCGAGACTCCCTGATTCCTATCCATGAGTTAGTTCACCATCTGGAGAGCCAAGGAGTGATCAGCAAGACTCATTCACCTTTTAACAGTCCTATATTTTTTCCTTTCTCTGTGCTTCCGCGCGGACTGATTGTTTCTTTGATTCTGTTTTCCCACCCCATTCCTTTTCCCTTTAATTAAACCTTTCTTATCTCAAACCTCGAGTTCTCTGTGTTGTTTTTTATCCCCCTTCCTCTTTGAGGAGAGGGGGAGTGAGAGAGCGGTTCTGGTGGAGCTCGGCTGCCCACCTGAGTAAAACCACCACACCATGGCTTTGGGGACAGTGGTGGAGATCCAGCCCAGGTCGAGGAGGGCGAGGTTGAAGAGGAAGAAATACATGGGAGTGGGGAGGCGGTGGTCGCAGGCTACAGCAGTGAGGATGAGGCCGTTGCCCAGGAGGGCAGCCAGGTAGATGCCCAGGAAGATCCCAAAGTGCAGGAGCTGCAGCTCCCGTGTGTCTGCAAATGCCAGCAGGAGGAATTCACTCACAGAGCTGCTGTTGGGCATTTGCTGCTTTTGTACTTGCTTGTCTGTTGAAGAGGAGAAGGCAGAAAATGTTAGAAAAGAGTTCTCTGAGGTAAGTAGGCAATAAAACAGAAGGCTGGCTAACTCAAAATCAGACAAATGTCCCCTCAATGAGAGTTGCAGTATCGTTGCAAACAACTGAGCTGATTGCAGAGGAGAGCTGCAAGTATTTTCCTCACTTTATTTTATCCTTGTTGCCCTATCCTAGTTGAGGTATTGGATTGTGGAACTCCCTGACATTACTTCCACACTCCTGGTGAAATCCTGTGGATGTGAGGAAGCAAAGGAACTGTCCCTTGGGGAAGACTGAGCAGAGCAGCTCTGCCCATCAGTCCTCTTCTCAGCTGTCCTGTGCTGCCCTGTTGTGAGCTGCAGGACCATCCCACTCAGGTGTTTCCCTGAGAAGAAACTGGAGACAGCTGAGAGCAGAGAAGCCCCAGTCCAAGTGCAGCTGGACACAATCCTCACCTTGTCTGCAGGGGACTGATCAGGATCTTAGCTTTTTCCTCCTAGCCAGGGGTGCGGAGGCCTCACTCTGGCTGCCCCCAGGCAGCCATCCAGCAGCACCAACATGGCCTTAGCATGGACCTGTCTCCTCCTTCAGGCACTTGGATAACACAAGGATGCCACGACAGAGCTGCATCCTGCTGGAGAGCAGCCTGCAGCCGAGGAGGACACCCCTCAGACAGAGCTGGATATTTGCAAGCTGGGGTATCCCAATATGCAATCTGCATCCCCTCCAGTTTCTGGAGGAAGCTCGGCCACCACACTCTTGGTTGACCAGGGATAACTAGGTTATGACATTCCAAGGGGCTTCTGCCACACTTCCTCACCTCACACTGCAACCCAGCAGGACTCTCAAAGCCTACTGCATTGCCCACTGCCCTGGCTGTGCAGATTTCTCCTGCAGGCAGCTCTCAGCATCCTCCCACTCCCAAGTGCCTCCAAGCCCTCTCTCTTTCCCTCCTCTCCCCGGGCCACCTGTGGTGAGAGCCCCCAGCCCTGCTATGCTGTTCAGAGGAGCTGCTCCTGGGCAGAGCTGTCTCTCTGCATCATAGGACTTTTTGAAATGTGTTTTCTCTATCCCAGGAGTCCGGCCCAGCTCAGCAGCACAGGCCCAGCCCAAGGCATTGCAATCACCCCTCTGAGGGCTTTGCTGATGAGCCCACAAACCTCAGGCACTGAGAGATAATTGAAGACATCTCTCCAGAAGTCCAAGTCAGAGGAAAGTTTCCTGCAGTGTCCCCCTGAGGGCCAGCACTGGCACAGTCTCCCTTGGAGCTCGTTAGAGCAGAATATTGGAGGCAGTGAGGACAAGGAGACAAAGGCAATGTGAAGGTGACACTGATGTGTGGACAAACTTGATGCGTGTCACCAAGCACGAGGGCCAGGCCTTGACCTCCAGCCCCTGGGAAGGGAGATCCTTTCCCTTCCCACCTTGCTCCGGGCTCTTCCTGGGGCAGTATGTGATGGGGATTTCTTTCTCTTCATGTCCAGTCTCAACATCCTGAAGTCAACTTGGTGGCATTATTTCTGTCTCATGCCATTTTCTCATAGAGAGGAAAGCTGCAGCAGCTCCAAAACCACATTTCAGGCAGTCTCAGTCTCCTTTTGCTCTGCTTGGATGCTCTATGCCACTGGGCCAGATAAACCCATGTCTCTCAGCCTCTCTACACAGGGCAGGTGCTTTAGGCCCTGAACCCCACCTTGGCACAACCTCTCTGGGTACTGTCCTGCACCTCTCCTAAATGGGGAGCTGCTCACTGGGACACCCCTGTGCAGGTGGTGTCACACCGTATTGGAGCTGAGTCTGATAACTCAGTTCTTCTTGGTGGCCATGTTCCTCATAAGGCAGCTCTGTAAGAAGCTGGCCTGCTTCCTGGTGAGCAAGCACCACTGCTCGTATGGCATCCCTTGGGGTGCCCAGGCCCTCCGCCTCCTGGACACTCCTCACTCAGCAGGGTCCCAGTCCTGGTGTGTGGGGTTCCTCTTCTTCTAGTACAGGACTGGGCTCTTCTCCTTGTAAATGTCAAGAGGTTTGTATAGGGAAAATCCTGTAGTTTCTCAAGGTTTCCCTGGACAGATGCTCCATTCTGTCAGCTGTTAATGTCTGCAGGCAGAGGGATCACCCTGATTGTGATGATCTGGGGAACTACAGGCCTGTCTGTCTGACCTCTGAGCTGGGGAAGCTCATGGAGCAGATTATCTTGAGTACCATCACACAACAGGACAACCAGGTGATGAGGCCCAGTCAGCATGAGTTTACCAAACAGGCCCTGCTTGACAAATCAGATCTCAATCTACGAGAAGGTGATGTGCTCAGTGGACAAGGGAAAGGCTGTGGATGTGGTCTACCTAGACTTCAATAAGGTTTCTGAAGCCATTCTCCTTGAGAAACCGACTGCACAAAGCTGGGATGGATGTACGCTTCATTGGGTTAAAAACTGGCTGAACGGTCAGGTCCAAAGAGTTGTGGTGAACAGAGATAAATGCAGCTGGAGGCCACTCACTAGTGGTGTCCCCCAGGGCTCAGTACTGGGGCCAGTTCTCTTCAATATATTCAACAATTATCTGGATGAGGGGATCGAGTGCACCATCAGCGACTTTGTAGACAAGACCAAGTTAGGAGTGAGACTTGATCTACTCAAGGGTAGGAAGGCTCTGCAGAGGGATCTGGATAGGCTGAACCCATGGGCTGAGGCCAACTCTATGAAGTTCAACAAGGCTATGCGCTGGGTCCTGCACTTGAGGAACAACAATCCCACTCATGCAGGAAGAAGAGAAGCTGGACAGCTGCCTGGGGATAAGGGCCCTGGGGATAGTGGTAGATAGTCGGCCGAATATGAGCCAGCAGTGTGCTCAGGTGGCCAAGAAGGCCAACAGCATCCTGCCTTGTACCAGGAATACTGTAGTCTACAAGTTAAAGGATATGATTGTCCCCTGGTAACTCAGACCCGGTGAGGCCAAACCTCAAGTTCACCTCTGGGGTCCCTTGTGTAAGAAGGACAGGGAGCTATTAGAACAAGTCCAAAGGAGGGCCATGAGCATGAGTGATGGGCTGGAGCACCTCTCCTATGAAGACAGGCTGAGGGAGTTGGGATTGTTCAGCCTGGAGAAGAGAAGTCTCTGGGGAGACCTTACAGTGGTCTTCCAGTACCTAAAGGGGACTACAGGAAAGCTGGGGAGGGACTCGTCATCAAAGAGTGTAGCTATAGGACTAGGAGTAATGGTTTAAACTGAAAGAGGGTAGATTGAGGTTAGGTATTAGAAAGAAGTTCTTTACTCAGAGGGTGGTGAGGAACAGGCTGCCCAAAGAAGTTGTGGATGCCCCATATCTGGAAGTGTTCAAGGCCAGATGGGCCGGGGCTTTAAGCAAGCTGGTCTACTGGAAAGTGTCTCTGCCCATGGCAGGTGAGTTGGAATTATGTGATCCGTAAGGTCCTTTTATACCCAAACTATTTTGAGATTCTGCAAATATGAAACACAGCACCGTAAAAGCTACTAGGAAGAAGAATTTACTAGATTGCAGCCAAATCGAGGACAATATCCACTCCTCATTCCATAGCATGTCTGCCGTGCTCTGGTGTGACTTTCCAGTTAATCACCACCACCTTTCCTGTCTTTTGATATGCACACAATAATGTTATTATTAGTCTGTTAGTCTATTAGTGTCTATAACATTAACATTAACATTAAGAAGAACAATAATAATGTCTTCCTTTTGTGTCCTATGAAACCGTCCTTACCTCAACCCATGACATTTTACAGTTTTTTCCTCCCTGTTCTCTCCTCCATCCCATTGGATGAATAGCTTTGTAGTGCTGAGCTGCCTGCAGGCTCAAACCACAGCAAGTCTTCTTGGTGCCTAGCGTGGAGCACAAAGGTTGAAATGCCAGATCTGACCAAAGCGTTTTAAAACTAAATTGTTATAAACATTACATCAGTTTAACAGTTGCTGATCACAATGTTGATCTTTTTGATCTGGGGTCTGTTGTGCTGGTTTTCAGAATTGTGTTGCATAGCACATTACTAACTGTCTGTCTTCCATGTCGTGCCATTCATTAATTCTGGGGGCTGGTCTAAGTTGTTTTGGATAACACTGACTACTGATGGAATAAAATTATTGCCGCCTCCATAATTTGTGAACCATCTCTTCAGCTCTTAGAAATTATTTAGAATTACAATCTTTTATACTCTTTGCCTTTTCTCCTAGAGAGTAAATCTATGCAGGGTGGGTGGTGATGGTGAGTGGAATTGGGATGGACCGTGGGGGATGCTATTCACCACTTCTTCCCTCTCCCTTTCTCCTTCACCTCCCCCTTCTCCTCCAGGACAGGTATATGACCTGTCCAAAGCCACTCTAAACCCTGCAACAGGCCCTGCAGGCACTCCAGCTCCTGAGGTGGGCCCAAAGTTAAACTGACACATGTGTGTACTGGGTCTGGGTGGAATATTAACTTTCCTGGCAGCAGCCCATACAGTGCGGTACTCTGCACTTGTAGCTGGAACAACAGTGTTATCACACCAGTGTTGTGTCTACTGCTGAGCAGCAGTGGCACAGCATCGGGCCTTTCTCTAACCCTCCTAGGGGGTGGGCAAAAAGTGAGGAGAGAAACATCACTAGGGCAGCTGACCTAAACCAATCAAAGGGATATTCCATACCATGTGGTGTCACACTCAGCAATAAAAGGTGGAAACAGGAAGAAGAGGGGAGGGGTGGGCTCTCATCTGGAAGACGTCGGTCCTCCTCTCGAACACCGGCTATGTGCGTTGAGGCCCTGCTTCAAGGACGTGGTCAATCATCGCTCATTTGTGGGAAGTAGAGAGTAATTTCTTTCCTCTGGACTTCCATATAGCCTTCATTTATATTCTTTGTTTTCCTCCCTTCTTTTTATTTTCCCTTTTCCCCCTCCCCTTTCCCCTTTCCCTTTTTATTTCCCTTTAGTTAAATTGTTTAGTTCATAATAATCTTTACTTATTTAATTATTATTATTTCCCTTTAATTAAATTATCCTTATCTCAACCCGTGAGTTGTTTTTTGCTTTACTTCTCCCCCTCCTCATCTAACAGAGGGGGAGTGAGAGAGCGGTTGTGGGGTTTAGCTGCCCAGTACGGTAAAACCACCACAATGTGACAGGCCCTATAGCCAACTCCAAACCTGCAATAGGCACTGCAGCCACTCCAACTCATCCAAAAGGCCCTGCAGCCAGAACAACTCCTGTGTTGGGCCCTGCAGCCTCTCCAGCACGTGCAATGGGTTCCATGGCTGGGCCAGAGAACCAGCCTGTGTCGGTATCGGTTGCCTCTACATGCAAGAGAAAACAGTGGGTGTGAAAGTCAGTTTTTCTTCAGAGAGGAAAGAAAGTCCTACGCAGACAAGAAAGGAGGAAGAAGAAGATGAGGCATGTTTCTCCAAAT
>JADZGK010000590.1:0-7500 GCA_018104995.1 Cairina moschata | reverse complement strand
ATGCATGACTACTTAACAGGGGGATTCACTGCAAATACTAGCTTGGCTCATTATTGTCGAGATAATGGCCTACTTCTTCACATCCACCGTGCAATGCATGCAGTTATTGATAGACAGAAGAATCATGGTATACACTTTCGTGTACTAGCTAAAGCCTTACGTATGTCTGGAGGAGATCATATTCACGCCGGTACCGTAGTAGGTAAACTTGAAGGAGAAAGAGAGATCACTTTGGGCTTTGTTGATTTATTACGTGATGATTTTGTTGAAAAAGACCGAAGTCGCGGTATTTATTTCACTCAAGATTGGGTCTCTCTACCAGGTGTTTTGCCAGTGGCTTCTGGGGGTATTCACGTTTGGCATATGCCTGCTCTGACCGAGATCTTTGGAGATGATTCCGTACTACAGTTCGGTGGAGGAACTCTAGGACACCCTTGGGGAAATGCACCGGGTGCCGTAGCTAATCGAGTAGCTCTTGAAGCATGTGTACAAGCTCGAAATGAGGGACGTGATCTTGCTCGCGAGGGTAATGAAATTATCCGTGCAGCTAGCAAATGGAGTCCTGAACTAGCTGCTGCTTGTGAAGTATGGAAGGAAATCAAATTTGAATTTGAAGCAATGGATACTTTGTAATCCAGTAATTATTGTTTGTTTCCTTAATTGAATTGCAATTAAACTCGGCCCAATCTTTTACTAAAAAAAGGATTGAGCCGAATACAAAAAGACTATTGTATGGATAGATATAGACTTATCTAGATATACAATACAAAATCGAAGGCTAAACAACTCAAATTTTCTATTGTTGTGTTAGATCCACAATTAATCCTATGGATCCTTAGGATTGGCGTATTCTTTTATATCTTGTAGTTTCGGACATATATTGAGCCAAGTATCACAACTCCGTCTACCCCATCCTGTATATTGTCCTTTTCATTCCGTATTGGAATAGAAACTTATTATTAGATGATACTTTACGAAAAAAATTGTTCATCGGAGAGAACAAATACTTCTTTTTTCGATGGGAATTTGACACGCCATGGGAGAAACCACTCTTTATATTTAAAATTGAAAGGGGGTTCCGCCGTATCGTATAGTGAAGTTATACCCCGGATTCCCACAGAATAGAATCATTTCTTTCAATACTTACTCGTTATTAGTTAATAATCCTACTGATTGGATCTATATGCTTATTGTGATAGGAAATGAAATATTCAAATTATTTGTCATCGAATGACTATTCATCTATTGTATTTTAATGTAAATAGGGGGCAAGAAGGCTCTATGGAAAAATGGTGGTTCAATTCGATGTTGTCTAACGAGAAGTTAGAATACAGGTGTGGGCTAAGTAAATCAATGTACAGGCCCGATCCTAGTGAAAATACCAGTGGAAGTGAAGACGGGGTTATAAATAATACGGATAAAAACATTAATAATTGGAGTCAAATTAAGAGTTCTAGTTATAGTAATGTTGATCATCGTTTATTCGGGGTCAGGGACATTCGGAATTTCATCTCTGATGACACTTTTTTAGTTAGGGATAGGACTGGGGCGAGTCATTTCATATATTTTGATATTGAAAATCAGATTTTTGAGATTGATAACGATCAGTCTTTTCTGAGTGAACTAGAAAGTTTTTTTTATAGTTATCGGAATTCTAGTTATCTGAATAATGTAAATTCGAGTTATCTGAATAATGTATCTAAGAGTAATCACCCCCACTATGATCGTTACATGTATGATACTAAATATAGTTGGGACAAGCACATTAATAGTTGCATTAATAATTACATTTTAAGTGGTAGTAACAATTACAGTGACAGTTACATTTATAGTTACATTTGCGGTCAAAGTAGAACTAGGAGTGAACGCGGGAGTTCCAGTAAACGAACTAGCACGAATGGTAGTGATTTAAAAAGTTCTAATGTTACAAATGTTCCATATGTAGCTCAAAAATATAGGCATTTGTGGATTCAATGCGAAAATTGTTATGGATTAAATTATAAAAAAAAAATGAAGTCCAAAATAAATATTTGCGAACAGTGCGGATATCATTTGAAAATGAGTAGTTCAGATAGAATCGAACTTTCGATTGATCCGGGTACGTGGAATCCTGTGGATGAAGACATGGTCTCCCTGGATCCTATTGAATTTCATTCGGGAGAGGAACCTTATAAAGAGCGTATTGATTTTTATCAAAGAAAGACAGGATTAACTGACGCTGTTCAAACAGGCACAGGTCAACTAAACGGTATTCCCGTAGCAATTGGGGTTATGGATTTTCAGTTTATGGGGGGTAGTATGGGATCCGTAGTAGGTGAGAAAATTACCCGTTTGATCGAATATGCCACCAATGAATTTTTACCTCTTATTCTAGTGTGTTCTTCCGGAGGAGCACGCATGCAAGAAGGAAGTTTGAGCTTGATGCAAATGGCTAAAATATCTTCCGCTTTATATGATTATCAATCAAATAAAAAGTTATTTTATGTATCAATCCTTACATCTCCTACTACTGGTGGGGTGACAGCAAGTTTTGGTATGTTGGGAGATATCATTATTGCCGAACCCAACTCCTACATTGCATTTGCGGGTAAAAGGGTAATTGAACAAACATTGAAAAAGACAGTACCTGAAGGTTCACAAGCGGCTGAATATTTATTCCATAAGGGCTTATTCGATCCAATCGTACCACGTAATACTTTAAAGGGTGTTCTGAGTGAGTTATTTCAGTTTCACGCTTTCTTTCCTTTGAATCCAAAAGAAATCAAGTAGAGCCTTAAGTTCAATTATTTTATTTATGTCAAACAAGTAGTTATTTTATCGGAATTAAAGTCAAAATAAAAAAATGGAGTTTTCTTTAGTGACATAAGAGCGAATTGTAGAAAGAATCAAATCAAAGGTTGCGAATAGTTCTTTTTTTCTCGAGATCTTTTTTTTTACCCATATTCCTGATTACTAATCAGGAAGCTTCTATCGACAAGATACAAGAACGAAATCTTCCACGAAATTAGATTAGGTAAGGCAAATAAAATAAAAAAATTTCATGCTCCCTTCTTATGTGTTCCCTTCTTATGTATATATAACTATAGAAAATATAAGGAAATATAGATTATAGATATAACGTCTTGCATCTTTCTATATCTACCGAGAATCCCCATTTTTGCTAAGAATCCCTCTTAGATCGGACTCATTTTTCGGGAATTCAAACTCTTTCTTTATTAAAATGGAATTCAAATTTGAATACTAATAAATTAGAAGATAAAAATACAAGAAGAATAATAATAAAGTGGATTATCGTACATATATTATATGTAGAAAGCTGGATAAGTACATTTATTTAGTTCTATATTCCTTGCACTTATTCTATATTTATACTCACTTAGATATACTTAGTATAATTATATACGAATTCTATACTAATTATTATAAAATATCTTTATAACAGGTACAAATATTAATACAAATATTAAATCGAGGTACCCATTCTATGACAAGTATTGACTTACCCTCTATTTTCGTGCCTTTAGTGGGCCTAGTATTTCCGGCAATTGCAATGGCTTCTTTATTCCTTCATGTTCAAAAAAACAAGATTTTTTAGATCCGATGGAACCACACCTCATCCATTCTTTTTTTTTTTTTCAAAACTTGGATCATAACACAGATATCCATTTAGTGGAATATGGTATAACATGTGGCTTTCTCAGAACATAAATCAAAGAGCTCTTATGTATGGTATGTGGAAACCATGATATATGGGTAAATCAATTTTAGCTATTTTCAAATAGATCAGGATCATCGAATGTTTGAAATGGTAATCTATATGTATGTAGATATCGATAGGCGATGAGGGGGATGTTATTATTTTAGATTTAACCAATTCGCTGAATTACGCCTAAAGGTTCACATCAGAATAGTGCTAGTTGATGAGAGTTACTTCGGAAACAAAAAGAGTAAAGTAAAATTCATTTGGGTTATTCTCTTAATTACAATAAAATAAAATGCAACTGGATCTAGTATGAGTTGGCGATCAGAACGTATATGGATAGAACTTATAACGGGGTCTCGAAAAACAAGTAATTTCTGCTGGGCCTTTATCCTTTTTTTAGGTTCATTAGGGTTCTTATTGGTTGGAACTTCGAGTTATCTTGGTAGGAATTTGATATCTTTATTTCCGTCTCAGCAAATAATTTTTTTTCCACAAGGGATCGTGATGTCTTTCTATGGGATTGCCGGTCTCTTTATTAGCTCCTATTTGTGGTGCACAGTTTTGTGGAATGTAGGTAGTGGTTATGATCGATTCGACAGAAAAGAAGGAATAGTGTGTATTTTTCGTTGGGGATTTCCTGGAAAAAATCGCCGGATCTTCCTCCGATTACTTATGAAAGATATTCAGTCCATCAGAATAGCAGTTAAAGAGGATATTTATGCCCGTCGTATCCTTGTCCTTTATATGGAAATCAGAGGCCAGGGGTCCATTCCCTTGACTCGTACTGATGAGAATTTGACACCACGAGAAATAGAACAAAAAGCCGCGGAATTAGCCTATTTTTTGCGTGTACCAATTGAAGTGTTTTGAAATAAATTGATTCTTATTCTTAGCTTAGTATGAGGGAAAAAATTCAATAATCCGCCCTTCCTTTTCTATAGCATAACTTAACTGAAGTTTCTTCAAAACGCTCATTTGAGCCAAAGCAGATGTATACGAAACAATCATAAAAGGAAACTGTTGTTGTTCGCAAAACAAAAATGATCTTTTATGCGTATGGAAATCTACTCACAGTAACAAAGCAAGTAACAAATCGAAAAATTCATCCCACGTATCAAAACATTTTGAACTAAAGAATTTTTTTTAGGTCCAATCCAATATTTGGAATTGATACGTTAGATGAAGATAGATCATATCTTGTACTTGTAAATTCTCTCTCTTTTTTGTCAATCGGCGTTTCTTTTTATCCCTTCTTTTGTGTTCCTTAATGACTAAACCTCTTATAATGATAACTATCAAATTTCTATCTTGTTTTCTCACTTCACTTCATCCCATCACAATATTCTTTATAAATTTCTCTCAATTATTCCGGTAGCCAGCAAAAGTTTTTCGAACTATTAAATATTTTGATATAAATGGTCGAAAGGGAGTTCTTTGGTCTTGAAATCCGAATACTATTCATTAAAAAAGTGGTTCTTGGGGGCATTCTTGGGCATTCATCGAAAGGGGTGCTTAGAATTTGACCAATTGCGGAGATATTTGGAAACGATATTTTTATTATTTCTTCATTCGAAGTGGACTCTTATTCTATTTCTGTATTCTTTCTAGATTCAAGGAATAACTGCTGAATCACAAATAAAAAACAGAGAATAGATTCATCGGCCCGATACACCTTGTAATAGAACTTATGTTTGATAGAACTATTAGGTCGAGAGTCGACGGATGAATTGGATTCATTAAAAATTCACAGCTGAAAAAAAAAAAAAAATGATAAAAAAGAAAGCATTCACTCCCCTTCTATATCTTGCATCTATAGTATTTTTACCCTGGTGGATCTCTCTATCACTTAATAAAAGTCTGGAATCTTGGATTACTAATTGGTGGAATACTAAGCAATCTGAAACTTTTTTGAATGATATTCAAGAAAAGGGTATTCTAGAAAAATTTATAGAATTAGAGGAACTCTTCTTGTTGGATGAAATGATAAAGGAATGCCCGGAAACACATCTACAAAAGCTTCGTATAGGAATCCACAAAGAAACGATCCAATTGATCAAGATGTACAATGAGGATCCTATCCATACGATTTTGCACTTCTCGACAAATATAATCTGGTTCGTTATTCTAAGTTGTTATTCTATTCTGGGTAATGAAGAACTTCTTATTCTTAACTCTTGGATTCAGCAATTCCTATATAACTTAAGCGACACAATAAAAGCTTTTTCTATTCTTTTATTAACTGATTTATGTATCGGATTCCACTCGCCCCATGGTTGGGAACTACTGATTGGCTCTGTCTACAAAGATTTTGGATTTGCTCATAATGATCAAATTCTATCTGGTCTTGTTTCCACCTTTCCAGTCATTCTAGATACAATTTTTAAATATTGGATCTTCCGGTATTTAAATCGTGTATCTCCGTCACTTGTGGTGATTTATCATTCAATGAATGACTGAAAAACGAGCCATTGTTGGTATTAATCTAATTCGAATGTTTGTTACTTTGTACCTAAACAAAGTGTTCAAAATCGTGCTTACTTTTTACATTTCTACCCATCCAAGGGATTCCTCCTATATTCTAGTAAAATTATTTCAGTAAATAGCAGAATCGTGGATAGGGAACTATACTAGCGACCTACCTAATTTATTGTAGAAATCTTTGGGATCAATGATTGGACCATGCAAACTAGAAATACCTTTTCTTGGATCAAGGAACAGATTACTCGATCCATTTCCGTATCGCTTATGATATATATAATAACTCGAACATCCATTTCAAATGCATATCCCATTTTTGCACAGCAGGGATATGAAAATCCACGAGAAGCAACTGGACGTATTGTATGTGCCAATTGTCATTTAGCTAATAAGCCCGTGGATATTGAGGTTCCGCAAGCGGTACTTCCTGATACTGTATTTGAAGCCGTTGTTCGAATTCCTTATGATATGCAACTGAAACAAGTTCTTGCTAATGGTAAAAGAGGGGCTTTGAATGTGGGGGCTGTTCTTATTTTACCTGAGGGATTTGAATTAGCTCCACCCGATCGTATTTCCCCCGAGATGAAAGAAAAGATAGGCAATCTATCTTTTCAGAACTATCGCCCTAATAAAAAAAATATTCTTGTGATAGGTCCCGTTCCTGGTCAAAAATATAGTGAAATCACCTTTCCTATTCTTTCTCCCGACCCCGCTACTAAGAAAGATGTTCACTTCTTAAAATATCCCATATACGTAGGCGGGAACAGGGGAAGGGGTCAGATTTATCCCGACGGGAGCAAGAGTAACAATACAGTTTATAATGCTACAGCGCCTGGTATAGTAAGCAAAATCATACGAAAAGAAAAGGGGGGGTACGAAATAACCATAGCGGATGCATCGGATGGACGTCAAGTGGTTGATATTATCCCTCCAGGACCAGAACTTCTTGTTTCAGAGGGTGAATCTATTAAACTGGATCAACCATTAACGAGTAATCCTAATGTGGGTGGATTTGGTCAGGGAGATGCCGAAATAGTACTTCAAGATCCATTACGTATTCAAGGCCTTTTGTTTTTCTTGACTTCTGTTATTTTGGCACAAATCTTTTTGGTTCTTAAAAAGAAACAATTTGAGAAGGTTCAATTGTCCGAAATGAATTTCTAGATCCGTGGGTTTATCAACATCAAGTTCGTTTTTTCAAAAACATCATCAGAAAATAAAATGAAATGGAGTTTTTTTTTAACATTGTAAAGGGAGATCTGTTTTGTCTGGCATTTATACGAATAAAATCTTATGATTATTAAGAACTCAACGGGACC
>JADZGK010000589.1:0-12599 GCA_018104995.1 Cairina moschata | reverse complement strand
AGCCAGGTAGATGCCCAGGAAGAGCGCGAAGTGCAGGAGCTGCAGCTCGCGCGTGTCTGCGAATGCCAGCAGGAGGAACTCACTCACAGAGCTGATGTTGGGCATTCTCTGACTTTGTACTTGCTTGTCTGTTGAAGAGGAGAAGGCAGAGCAATGTTAGAACAGACTTTTCTGAGGAAAAAAGGAAATAAAACAGAAGGGTCGATAATTCAAAGTCAAAAAAATGTCATACCAACGAGCTTTGCAGTATTGTTGCAGACAACTGAGCTGATTGTGGAGCAAATCTGCAACTATCTTCCTCACTTTATTTTATCCTAGTTGCCCGTATAACACATAGGAGAGGTATTTGATTGCGGAACTCCCTGACATTACTTCCACACTCCAGGTGATATCCTGTGGGTGCCAAGAGGCAAAGGACTTGTCCTCTGGGGAAGATTGAGCAAAGCAGCTCTGCCCATCAGTCCTGCTCTCTGCTGCCCTGGGCTACCCCTCTATGAGCTACAGGACCATCCCTCCCAGGTGCTGCCCTGAGAAGAAACAGGAGACAGCTGAGAGCAGAGAAGCCCCACTCCAAGTGCAGCTGAACAGAATCTTCACCTTTGCTCCAGGGGACTGATCAGGATCTCAGCTCTTCCCTTCTAGACAGGGCTGCAGAGGCCTCATTGCTGCTGCCCACAGACAGACAGCCATCCAGCAGCATGGACATGGTGTTAGTATGGAGGTGTCTTTTCCTTGGGCACCTGGATAACACAAGGATGTCTCAAGAGAGCTGCATCCTGCTGGAGAGCAGCCTGCAGCCCAGGAGAATGCCTCATGGACAGAGCTGGATATCTGAAAGCTGGAGTGTCCCATATCCCAGCTGCACCCCTGCAGGGTCTGGAGGAGGCTTGGCCACCCCTGTCTTATCTGACCATGGGTAGCTAGGTTATGACACTCCAAGGGGCTTCTGCCAGACTTCCTCACCTCACACTGCAACCCAGCAGGACTCTCAAAGCCTCCTGCATTGCCCACTGCCCTCCCAGAAACAAGACCCAGCAGGAGACCCTTCCAGGACCTGCAGCTGCATGGCCCTGCAGCCAGACCCTTACCTTGTCAAGGGCTGTGCAGGTTTCTCCTGCAGGCAGCTCTAAGCATCCTCCCACTCCCAACTGCCTCCAAGCCCTCTCTCCTTCTCTCCTGCCCCGTGCCAGCTGCAGTCAGAGCCCCCAGCCCTGCTGCGCTGTGCAGAGGAGCTGCTCCTGGGCACAGCTGTCTCTCTGCAGCGCTTGCCAGGAGCTCCCCTTGGGCCCTGGATCCCGGCCCAGCTCAGCAGCACAGCACCCGACCATGGCATTGCTTGCTCTGTGCCTTTGGGCTCCCTCGAGGTGTCCCCAAGGCCTCAGGGCTGACAGCTCCCCAAGGCAGCAGGGTCTCTACTGGGGTGTGGTGTTTGAAGCACCCTGAAGTCGTCACTGTCTGCTCCTAGACGAATTTGGGAGAGACTGATTTTATGCTCCTAAAGTTTGATTGTCAAACATGAGAACAAAAGTTTCCCTCCCTTAACTCCTATTGTGTTCCCACTGCATGGCAGGACACCTCAGCCACGACTGCCAGGGATCATTTCTCCCCTCTGAACTTGTTCTAACACCATAATGCTGTAAAGGGTTTCCATGAAGGGAATGGGACACTAAGATACCATTCAGTGAGTTTCCCTAGCTGTCCATCTGGAAGATCCTCTACCCATACGCAAATCTCTTCTTCCTCTCTCACATGACCAGCACGGTGACTGGGATGTGGAACACCCTCAACACTGTGCTTGTGCCTGCCACCAAACACCTGCAGATGCCGTGCTTCCTGCTGGGGACCATGCCCTACGGTCAGTCCTGGGCTGTATGCCACCCCTGTTCTCTGCAAGGCTCGAGAAGTGGAAGGCCTGACTCCAGAAGGCAGCTGTACCTGAACCAGGGGAATTTCCCTCATGTACAAGAATTCTTTCTCCTCCTCCCAGCTACAGTTCTGTGGCCCCTGTTTCAAGCACCCCTTATGTGATTTTGCCCCATTGCTGGAGCTGTCCTGAAGTGCCATGGTGACGCTCATGGTTTTGCTTTTGTGATCTTCTTCTTCCTAATCATACAGTTTTCATGTGCGTGTGTCCTGTGTTGGCAGACTCAAAGCCTTATCCAACTGCTCTTCTGTCCTCACAAGTGTCACTCTTTTCTATGACACCATCATCTCTCTCCATGTGAAGCGCAGAACAGCGCATAACATAAGCTACTAATACAATCGCCAAGTCAAAAAAAAATAAGGTAAAAAAATAAAAAGAAATCAGTATCTTATGCTCTTCAAACATTTGGTACAGCACTTTGTTTACAGAAATCATAACATTAGTCTTTCCACACAGGTACAGGACATACTCATAGGCATGAAAAAATGTTTCTCTAGTAGAGAGAAGAACTTTTGGTCTTCCTCCTCAGACATTTTAACCAAGCCCTTTCCCAAACCATCATCATCCTCCCAGTCAGTCCTCAGGTTCCTTAGAGGTGGTGTGGGAAGGGTGAGACACGTTCTAGTGGATCTGCAGATGTCATCATAAGACCTCTCTCAAAGACCTTGGAAAGGCCAGATAAAGGAGAGACGTTGCTCAGGATTTTGAAATGGCAGAGGTAAGAGGCATCTTCTACAAGAGTTATACACAGAAGGATGATTAAGACTAGCTAAGGATTAAAATGCTATTATTGAATCTACACCTCAGATCAAATCTAAATTAAAAACCTCAAAACTTGTCCTTATCCCAGATCTTGAGAAGGCACCTTGAGCAGAACACCAATCCCTCCATTGAAGCCTTTGCCATTCCCTTAACCCTGGAGGGTGAATTCTAATTCCTACACATTAACCTGATCATCTGACCCCCAAAGCCCTCCACCACAAACACAACACACCTCAGCTTCAAACCCACTCCTACCCCTAACTTCAGCTTCTTGTCCCATTGGGGCAGCACAGGGACTCTGAGGTCCTGCAGCAGTCCCATGGCATTGGAAGAGGCATGTGAGGTGACAGGTATGTGATCAGATCAGAGGCCACAAGGTGGAGCTGGCTGGGAATGCCGGGATGAGGTCAGGTATGCCTCAGGATGTGCTGGGCCTGCAGGAGGCACATGGCTGGGAAGGAGGCTGGGCGGTCTCTTCTGTCTCTGGAGCTGACGGACCAGCAGCAGGAATGTGGCACAGATAGGAACCGTAAAGGGCAGAAGCATGCACATGGCATTGAAGATGATGGCGAGGCCCCTTCTGTTCTGGTCAGGTGAGAGACCACAGGAAGGCTGACGGCATGGGAGTCATGCTTGAGGTATAGCTAGTGAGACCATAGAATCAGAGAATGGCTCCTATTGCAAGGGACCTTAAAGGTCACCTAGTTCCAACCCCCAGCCATTAGCAGGGATACCCGCTATGAGATCAGGTTGCCCAGGGCCTCATCTTAACCTGCTCTTGAACAGTTCCAAGGATGGGACATCTCTAAGGTCTCTTGGCAACCTTTTCCAGTACCTCCCTACTCACTAATTGAAGAAATTTTCTCCTAACCTGTAATCTAAATCTCCCCTCTTTTAGCTTAAAACTATTCCCCCTTGTCTTCTTGTTATCTGATTGAGCAAAGAGTCACTCTCCATCTTTTTTAGAAGCACCGTTTAAGCACTGAAATGATGCAAAGAGGTCACCCTGGAGCCTTCTTTTCTCCAGGCTGAGCAGCCCCAGCTCTCTCAGCCTTTCTTCATAGGAGACGTGCGCCACCCCTTGATCATCTTTGTGGCCCTCCTCTGGACCCGTTCTAACAGATGCACATCCTTCCTGTGCTGGAGGCCCCAAACCTGGATGCAGGTCTCCAAGTGGGGCCTCACAAGGGCAGAGTAGAAGGAGTAGAAGTAGAAGTCACCTCCCTCTACCTGCTGGCCACTCCTCTGCTGATGTAGCCCAGGACGCAGATGGCCTTCTGGGCTGCAAGCACAGAATGTACTGTCTCACCGTCGATCTCACTATCTATGTCACAGATAAAGATATTAAACTGTAGCAGTCCCAGGACAGACCCCTGAGGTACAACACTTGTCACCAGCCTCCACTTGGACGTAGAGCCATTGAGTACCATGCTCTGGGTGTGACCTTCAGACCAACTCCTTGTCCACTGAATTGTTCACCCATCAAATGCATATCTCTCCAATTTGGAGACCAGGATGTCATGTGGGAAAGTGTCAACGGTCTTATGGAAGTCCAAGTAGATGACATCGGTCAGTCTTCTCTTGTTGTCGGCTGTGATCACTCCATTGTAGAAAGCCAGCACATTGGTCAGGCATGATTTACCCTTTGCGGAAGCCATGCTGACTGTCTGAGATCCCCTCTTTGTCTTGCATGTGCCTTGACATCGATTCCAGGAGGATCTTTTCCATGACCTTTCCAGGCACAGAGGTGAGGTTCAGCATTTGGAAGTTCCCTGTGTCCTCTTTCCTAAAATTTTAGAAATCGGAGTGATGTTTTCCTTTTTCAGGTCACCAGGGACTTCACCTGACTGCCTGGACTCTTCAAATATGATGGAGAGAGGCTTGGCAACTACATCAACCTCAGGACCCTGGGATGAATGTCATCAAGCTGCATAGACTTGTACTTGTTGAGTTCCATCAGGTTGTCTCAAACCTACTCTTCACTTATAGTAGGAGGAACATTGCACTTCCAGCCTCAATCTATGACTTCAGGGAAATGAAAGGCTTGGGAAGCCTGACTGGGAGGGAAGACTGAGGCAAAGTGAAGACTTTGTTGAGTACCTGAGCCTTCTCCATGTCTGTCATTACCAGTTCACCCTTCTCATTCATTAGAGGTGGTATACTCACCTTGGCCTTTCATACCTGAGCAATGTACCTATAGAATCTCTTCCTGTTATTCTTTACAGCACCTGCTAAGCTCAGTTCAATCCATGCATTTCTTTCCATATCCCATCCCTGCACATACAAAACTGAAAAATGTAAGCGGGCCTAGGAAATGTAGCCCTGGCTCCATAGAAGCCACTTGGAAAACAAAACTTGTAGGTAGGAAGCACAGTTTTGTGGAGGTGCAGAGCTGATGGGCACATTGTGCAGGGTGCGCCTAAAGACCTCTGTGTCCTTTTCCCTCTTGACTACAATGCTACTTCCTTCTCAGGAATGGAGGAGCCAACAGGGGTGAGACAGATACACTGAGATGGTAAATGTCATCAGAGAGCTGATCCCAGTAAGATATGGGGAGGTCAGGAGCAGCCTGAACAAGAGACATGTGAGATTTTGGGGTGGGAAGAAGAGCATGGCCAGCAGAAATTAATGATTCTGTAGAGGTAAGAGGGGTCATTTAATGTAGATGATACAGTAACACTGACTTAAAACAGTCATCTATTGCCCTTTCCTTATTTGAACCAGTAATTTTAATCTTTAAACCTAAATGCTACTCCACCACTCTGAGAGGAATCCACTGCTCTAATGCCTGAACTCAAAGTATCCATTGAAGCAAAACTCAGCCCATAGACCCTTTTCCTTACCTTCACTCTCCTGCTTACCCTATTCCCTTCCCTTAACACTAGCATGAAAATGCACTATTTAGCCCTAGAGAAGTTGTTGGCAGGACTAAAAAAAAACTAAACCACAGGGCTTGCCCCTACCCTTGGGACAGACCTGGTAGCCACACAAGAACACCAAAGATTCCCATTAAACCTGTGTTTATCCTCTAACCTGCAATGGTGAGCCCTAGACCCTAAACAGAATTTCTAGTTTGGAAGAGACCTCAAGATCATCAAGTCCAACCTCTAACCTAACACTAACAGTCCCCACTAAACCATATCCCTAAGTTCTACATCTAAACGTCTTTTAAAGACTTCCAGGGATGGTGACTCCACCACCTCCCTGGGCAGCCTGTTCCAATGTCTAACAACCCTTTCAGTAAAGAAATTCTTCCTAACATCTAACCTAAAACTCCCCTGGCGCAACTTAAGCCCATTCCCCCTCGTCCTGTCACCAGGCACGTGGGAGAACAGGCCAACCCCCACCTCGCTACAGCCTCCTTTAATGTACCTGTAGAGAGCGATAAGGTCGCCCCTGAGCCTCCTCTTCTCCAGGCTGAACAAGCCCAGCTCCCTCAGCCGCTCCTCGTAGGCCTTGTTCTCCAGGCCCCTCACCAGCTTCGTCGCCCTTCTCTGGACCCGCTCAAGCACCTCGATGTCCTTCTTGTAGCGAGGGGCCCAAAACTGAACACAGTACTCGAGGTGCGGCCTCACCAGAGCAGAGTACAGGGGGACGATCACCTCCCTAGCCCTGCTGGCCACACTGTTTTTGATACAAGCCAGGATGCTGTTGGCCTTCTTGGCCACCTGAGCACACTGATGGCTCATATTCAGCCGAGTGTCTACCATGACTCCCAGGTCCTTCTCTGCCTGGCAGCTCTGCAACCACTCATCTCCCAGCCTGTAGCTCTGCTTGGGATTGTTGCGCCCCAGGTGCAGGACCCGGCACTTGGCCTTGTTGTACTTCATGCAGTTGACCTCAGCCCATCGGTGCAGCCTATCCAGATCCTCCTGCAGAGCCTTCCTACCCTCAAGCAGATCGACACACGCACCTAACTTGGTGTCGTCTGCAAACTTACTGAGGGTGCACTCAATGCCCTCCTCCAGATCATTGATGAAGATATTAAAGAGGACGGGCCCCAGCACCGAGCCCTGGGGGACGCCACTAGTGACTGGCCTCCAACTGGACTTGGCTCCATTCACCACGACTCTTTGGGCCCGGCTATCCAGCCAGTTTCTAACCCAACGAAGCGTGCGCCAGTCCAAGCCAAGAGCAGCCAGTTTCTTGAGGAGAATGCTGTGGGAAACGGTGTCAAAAGCCTTGCTGAAGTCAAGGTAGACCACATCCACAGCCTTCCCCTCATCCATACAGCGAGTCACTTTGTCATAGAAGGAGATCAGGTTCGTCAAGCAGGACCTGCCTTTCATAAACCCATGCTGACTGGGCCTGATCGCCTGCTTGCCCTGCAAGTGCCGCATGATGACTCCCAAGAGGATCTGCTCCATGAGCTTCCCTGGTACTGAGGTCAAACTGACAGGCCTGTAGTTTCCTGGGTCTGCCCTCCGGCCCTTCTTGTAGATGGGCGTCACATTTGCTAGCCGCCAGTCAGCTGGGACCTCCCCCGATAGCCAGGACTGCTGATAAATGATGGATAGTGTCTTGGCCAGCTCCTCTGCCAGTTCTCTCAGTACCCTTGGGTGGATCCCATCCGGCCCCATCAACTTGTGCACATCCAAGTGCCGTAGCAGGTCACCAACCAGTTCTTCGTGGATGGTGAGGGCCACATCCTGCTCCCCATCCCCTTCCACCAGCTCAGGGTACTGGGTATCCAGAGAACAACCGGTATTGCCGCTAAAGACTGAGGCAAAGAAGGCATTGAGCACCTCCGCCTTTTCCTCATCTCTTGTAACTAAGTTTCCCCCCACATCCAGTAAAGGACGGAGATTCTCCTTAGTCCTCCTTTTTGTGTTGATATATTTATAAAAACATTTTTTGTTATCTTTAACGGCAGTGGCCAGATTGAGTTCCAGATGAGCTTTGGCCTTCCTAATTTTGTCCCTGCACAGCCTCACAACATCCTTATAGTCCTTCCGAGTGACCTGTCCACTTTTCCAAAGATTATAAACCCTCTTTTTTCTCCTTATCTCAAGCCACAATTCTCTGTTGAGCCAGGCTGGTCTTCTTCCCCGCCAGCTCGTCTTTGGGCACGTGGGGACAGACCGCTCCTGCGCCATTAGGATTTCCCTCTTGAAGAGCACCCAGCCTTCCTGGACTCCTCTGCCCTTCAGAACTGTCTCCCAAGGGATTCTACCAACCAGTGTCCTCAGCAGCACAAAGTCAGCCCTCTGGAAGTAAAATACAGCGGTTTTACTGGTCCCCTTCCTGGCCTTGCCAAGAATAGTGAACTCCACCATTTCATGGTCACTCTGCCCAAGACAGTTTCCGACCACCACATCCTCCACCAGTCCTTCTCTGTTTGTGAAGAGAATGTCTAGCGGGACGCCACCCCTGGTAGGCTCACTAACCAGCTGCGTCAGGAAGCTATCTTCCACGCTCTCCAGAAACCTCCTAGCCTGCTTTCTCTGGGCTGTGTTGTGCTTCCAGGATATGTCAGGGAAGTTGAAGTCCCCCATGAGAACAAGTGCTGAAGATTTTGCAACTTCTGTCAGCTGCCTGTAGAACTCCTTATCCGTCTCCTCATCCTGGTTCGGCGGTCTATAACAGACCCAGACCCCAACCAGAATGCTAGCCTTGTTGTACCTGCCGATCCTAACCAAAGGGACTCGACCTTGTCATTCCCAGGTCCTTTGACCTTGCTTTGTTTTACGTCAAAATCAGTAGTGGCGGGACTTTATTCAGTCTGCAGACATCCACTGTTATCTTCCACTCCCCATTAGAATTTTTCACTGTCCATATGAGCCTGTTAAAGGGTGAGAGAGCCTTGCTGATCACTCCTTGGTTCTGCAGTCAATGAACCAGCTCATGCAGGGGAGTCAGGGAGTCTCTGTCAGTGCAACACTGCCTCAGGTGCACTGTTGTGGTAGCGATTGGCACCTGCTGCTCATTGGCCATCAGCACCTCCACAGCAGAAGGGTCCTGTGAGAGAGTGGGCAAGGTAGACAACTGTTTGATGTCCTCCATCTCCAAGGCAGCTATGCCAAAGCCCACCAATACCCTTGTGGATCTTTGAAGTATCCTTTCCTGAAGTAGTCTATGTCAAGGTTGCACAGAGCCTCCAGGCCAGTCCCAATGGGTTGCATTTGCCACTCCTTCCCAGCTAGGCTCACTTCAGCCTCCAATACAGTTAACTCTTGGGTTTGATTTGTCAGGCTAATAATCCTCATTGTCCAATACACCCGATTGTCCTCTCCCTCCCCCTGGCTTGAGACTGGGCCTTTCTCGTCCTGCTCATAGTATTCATTACACTGTTTGGAGGACTGCCTGCTGAAGCAGCAATTTTCTCAGAAGAACCACTTTTTGCGAAAGGTTTTCCTTGTGCTTCATGTATCCGTGCCTCTAGGGTCGAAGTAGATTTTTCCATCCCATTTTCTCATGGTCTTTCCATGGTCAAACTGTCAAAACTACAGGGTTGCACATGGTATGTACCCACTTGCTCACTGTTGTCCTAACAAGAGAGGGGGGACCAGAATGCTCTAAAACTATTTCCATGTAGGGAATGAGACACTAAGACACCATTCATTGAGTTTTCCCAGCTGTTCATCTGCACGAACCTCTACTCATACACAAATCTCTTCCTCTTTCATATATCCAGCACAGTGACTGGGATGTGGAACACCCTCATCACTGTGCTGGTGCCTGCCAACAAACACCTGCAGATGCCTGTGGCCTTCTTCCTGGGGGAGAGTTGTCCTCCTTGCACAGCTCCACCACCCTGCGCCAGATGCTGGCCAGCTTCCTGGCTGGGGACAGCACCCCCTTTGCTCACAGAGGTGGCAGCACTCTCAGCTGCACCTCCTGCATGACCGCAGTACTTCCTGCTGGGGGCCTTGCCCTACAGTCAGCCCTGGGCTGTATGCCACCCACCCCTGTTCTCTATAAGGCTCGGGAAGTGGAAGGTCTGACTCCACAAGATACCTGAACTGGGTGAATTTCTCTCATGTACACTAATTCTTTTTCCTCCTCCCAGCTACAGTTCTGTGGCCCCTGTGTCAAGCACCCCTTGTGTGGTTTTGCCCCATTGCTGGAGCTCTCCTGCAGTGCAACAGTGATACTCTTGGTTTTGCTTTCATAATTTGCATTTGTATCCAATCTTCCTATTCCTAATCATGCAGATTTCATGTGTGTGTCCTGTGTTGTCAGGCCCAAAGCTTTATCCACCTGCTCTTCTGTCCTTACGAGTGTCACTGTTTTCTATGGCACGATCATCATTTTCTGTGTGAAGCACAGAACAGCCCACCTCACAGATCTCAACCAAGCTCTTTCCAAACCTTCATCATCCCCCTGGTCAATGCTCAGGTTTCTTAGCGGTGGTGTGGGAAGGGTGAGAGAGGTGCTGGTGGAGATGCTGACATTGTCATAAGACCTATCTCAAATACCTTGGAAAGGACAGACGGATCAAAGATTTTCCTCGGGACATGGAAAAGGCAGATGTCAAACCCATCTTCTAGTAGAGGGGCAAGCAGAAGAATGATTAAGCCTAACCAAGGAGTAAAATGCCAGCCTTAGCCTTAGGCCCCAAACCAGACCTAAACTGAAGTCCTCAAAGCCTGCCCTTATTCTAAACCCTGAGCAGGATCCTTAGGCAGAACACCAAACAATTCCTTGAAGCCCTTGCCATTCCTTTAACCCTGGAATGTGACCTCTAATTCCTAAACATTAACCTTAACACCTAACTCCCAAAGCCCTCCACCATGCACAAAGCACATCTCACCTTCAACCCCACTCCTACCCCTACCTTCAGCTGATTGTCCCCTTGGGGCAGGGCAGGGACTCTGAGGTCCCGCAGCAGTCGCATGGCATTGGTAGAGGAATGTGAGGTGACAGATATGTGATCAGATCAGAGGCCACAAGGAGGAGCTGGACAGGAATGCTTTGATGTGATCAGGTGTGCCTCAGGATTTGTTGGGCCTGCAGGACGCATGTAGCTCTAAAGGAGGCTGTGAGGTCACTTCTGTCTGTGGAGCCGACGGACCAGCAGGAGGAATGGGGCACAGATAGGGACCATAAAGGGCAGAAGCATGCACATGGCATTGAACAAGATGGCAAGGCACATTCTGTTCTGGTCAGG
The DNA here is from genome assembly GCA_018104995.1 of Cairina moschata. Classification (NCBI taxonomy): domain Eukaryota; kingdom Metazoa; phylum Chordata; class Aves; order Anseriformes; family Anatidae; genus Cairina; species Cairina moschata. Next base: position 1,803 of record JADZGK010000589.1, on the reverse strand, counting down.
TGATAGACCACAGGAATGCTGATGGCATGGGAGTCATGCTTGAGGTACAGTTTGTGAGACCATAGAATCATAGAATGGCTCCTGTTGGAAGGGACCTTAAAGGTCATCTGGTTCAAACCCCCCAGCCATTAGCAGGGATGCCCCTCATGAGATCAGGTTGCCCAGGGCCTCATCTAACCTACTCTTGATCAGCTCCAGGGATGGGGCATCATTAAGGTCTCTCAGCAACCTGTTCCAGTGCCTCACCTCCCTCTGAGTGAAGAGTTTCCTCCTAACATCTAATCGAAATCTCCCCTCATTTAGCTTAGAACAATTCTCCCTTGTGCTGTCATTATCTGATTGAGCAAAGAGTCACTCTCCATCTTTTTTATAAGCACCGTTTAAGTACTGAAATGCTGCAAAGAGGTCACCCCGGAGCCTTCTTTTCTCCAGGCTGAACAGCCCCAGCTCTCTTAGCCTTTCTTCATAGGAGATATGCTCCAGCCCCTTGATCATCTTTGTGGCACTCCTCTGGACCTGTTCTACCAGATGCACATACTTCTCCTGCTAGGGGCATGAGTCCTGGATGCATCACTCCAAGTGGGGCCTCACAAGGGCAGAGTAGAAGGAGTAGAAGTAGAAGTGACCTCCCTCTACCTGCTGGCCACTCCTCTGCTGATGTAGCCCAGGATGCAGTTGGCCTTCTGGGCTACAAGCACAGAACGTACTGTCTCACTGTCTCACTGTCGATCTCACTTTCTATGTCATGGATAAAGATACTAAACAGCACCAGCCCCAGGACAGACCCCTGAGGTACAACACTTGTCACCAGCCTCCACTTGGACATAGAGCCATTGAGCACCACGCTCTGGGTGTGACCTTCAAGCCAACTCCTTATCCAGTGAATGGTGCACCCAACAAATGTGTATCTCTCTAATTTGGAGATCAGGATGTCATGTGGGACAGTGTCAATGGTCTTACAGAAGTCCAAGTAGATGACATAGGTCAGTCTTCTCTTGTTGTCTGATGTGATCACTCCATTGTAGAAAGCCAGCACGTTGGTCAGGCATGATTTACCCTTTGGTGAAGCCATGCTGGCTGTCTGAGATCCCCTCTTTGTCTTGCATGTGCCTTGACATCGATTTCAGGAGGATCATTTCCATGATCTTGCCAGATCATGGCAAAGACCTTTGACAAAGGTCTTTGTGTCCTTTTCTCTCCTGAGTACAATGCGACTTCCTTCTCAGGAATGGAGGAGCCAACAGAGGTGAGACAGATACTATGCGATCATGGATGTCATCAGAAAGCTGATCCCAATAAGATACTGGAAGGTCAGGAGCAGCCTGGACAAGAGACATATGACATTTTGGGGTGGGAAGACGAGCATGGCCAGCAGAAATTAATGGTTTCATAGAGGTAAAAGCATTCCTGCAATGCCGATTCTGCAGTAACAATGAATTAAAAAAGTCACATTTGGCCCTTACCTAACTGGAAACAGTAATTTTACTCCCTACACCTAAATGCTACTACAACACTCAGAAAGGCATCAATTTTCTCTCTTGATAACCATAATCCCTTCCCTTAACACTAACATTAAAATGCTATATTTAACCCTAGACTCCCTGGCAGACGTAAAACACCTGTAAACCACAGAGCTTGTCCATACCTGAACCAGAGACATGACAGCACAAGCAGAACACCAAACACTCCCACTAAAACATTGCTTAATCTCTAACACAGAAAGTGAAAAAGAGGTACGGAGGGGGTTAGAGAAAGCTCAGCTTTACCTCAGCATCTCCTGCCCCAGCAGGAGCAATGTGACTG
>JADZGK010000588.1:0-12681 GCA_018104995.1 Cairina moschata | reverse complement strand
CCCCCCCCCCCCGGTAGGGGGCTGGGTGCAGAGCTTGGGACCCCCGGGAGCAGACGCAGACCCCGAGCCCACGGGTACAGCAACCAGAACGGCGTTTATTGGGGATGGGGCCCGGCCCTGCCCCCCCCCGGCACGGGGGCACTACAGGCACGGGAGGAGAAAGGAGTGTAAAAAACAACGAAACGGATGCAAATAAATTAAATTCCCAACAAGTAAACGTAACCAGGGGCTGAGGGGCCCGTCCGCGGTACTTCAAAAATGAAATAGGAGGGGGCTGGGGGGGGAGGGAATACAAACAAGAAAAGGGCGAGAAGTACAAAAAAAAATACAGAACCACAATCACGAGTGTCCGCAGACAAACACCAGCAACAGCGGAGGAAGCCGAGCTGAGCACCCATGGGTGGGGACAGCGGGAGGGTGGAAGCCCCCCCCGGGTGCCAGGGAGCTGCAGGATCACGGGGGGGGCCAGGCTGGAGGAGAGCTGGGAGGGCAGGGCCAGGGGGGCTGTGGGGGGCACGGGGGCAGCTCAGTCCATGCCCGGGGCAGGTTCTCCCCCCTCTGCCCCTCTTCCTGCCAGGTCTGCCCCCCAGGTACAGCGTGGTCGGGGGGGGGGGGGGGGGGGGCAGGAGGCCAGGCCAGCAGCACAGCAACAGGGACACTTCTGAGCACGGAGGCGAAAAATGTGGAGAGGGAGATGAAGCCCGAGGAGGATCGAGGCAGCAGCTACGTGAGAGCTGCCGCCGTCCACAGCACCACAGCCACGGCACACGGAGCCGGGGGGGCAGTGTTCCCACCCCGGAGGGGGCAGCAGTTCTTTGGGGGAGGTTGCTCCTTCTCTCTTCCCCCCGAGAGCCACGAAATGGGGAACACTGATCTGCAAGGGGCAAAGACGGGTGGGCTGCACGGTGTGGTCGCTGCTGGGCCAAGTGTTTAAGTAGCATTTACCAGGGGCATTTAATCATTTCGGCTGGGAAGCAAGAGGGTGGAGGGAGCGGTGCCCTAACAAACCGCGGCTGTGAGCGGGGGAACCCCAGCGGCTGGGACCCGCTGCCCCCCAGTCTCTGCCTCGCCCCCTTCCCCCTCCTCTCCCTTGGCAGCACGGAGCGTTTCTCTTCCCGAGTCCTTCAGATTTCCTCCACTCCGTGTGCAAAGATCATCACCAGTCCCGGCTCCAGCACCATGTCCTCGCCCATGTGCTGGTTCTCGCAGGCCATCACCACCACGGCCTGCTTGCCGGGGATGCGCTTGGCCACATAGTTCTCGTAGTAGCGCCGGTTCATCTGGCGCGTCTCCAGCGTGGCCAGGCCCTGCGGCCAGTTCCGCTCGTGGGCGTTCTCAATCAGCTCGTTGATGATGGACGTGGGGCAGCCGCTCTCCACCAGCGAGCGCTTGATGACAGCCTGCAGCACGGCGTCCGGCGTGGAGATCATGCCGCCCCACCGCGTCACCCGGGCGGGCTGCAGGGAGTTCACCCACCTGGGGACAGACGTGGGGACAAAGCGTCAGCGCCACCGAAACCGAGGAGCTGCTCTGCCCCCGCTCTGCTCCGCGCTCAGGAGCCGGGTGGAGGGGGGGTGCCAGCTCCAATTCCCTCTGTTCTCACCCCAAAACTGGGGCCAGCTGCGGCATTCAGCTTTGTCGAGCAGAGCCCTTTCTCCCTCCCAGGAGGGAGGGGAAGGACGGCTCAGATAAGGAGTTGCTTCCTCCTGCCTTTCTCAGAAGGAGGAAGGAATCTGGCAGCTTCCTGCTCCTGGACAGGATGCAGGTGGCAGAATAAAAAAGGTCAGGACCCGATTGTGCAAACAGCTCCTGCGCCGCTCCCCGGCACAAACACCCCAAAACTGCCCCTCGCCTCTGCGATGGGAAGGCACACGAAGCGTTTTCTTCTCTCACAGCTCCTTGGCCCCAGCGGGCCTCCCCTCCCCTGGCTGAGTCACAGCCAGCTCCCAGCCGAGCTGCGGGAAGCAGCACTTACTCCAGGATTTCGTTGTATTCGATGGTCTCCTCCAGGTTCTGCAGGTTGGGGTTGACGCTGCGGATGGCTCGCATGTAGGCCTTGAGCAGCTGGATGTCCCGCTTCTGCGAGGGGAAGAACACGGAGGGGTTTGGGGCAGGCAGCAGCACTGCAGCTGGAGTCAGGAGAGCAGAGCCCAGCACTGCAGGGGGCTAAACTCGCCCCTGCCCCTCAGCTCAGCTCCCTCCCTGCAGCTGGAGGCTCTCAGCTCAGGCACGCTGTGCACAAACTGCTTGTGGTGGCACAAAACTGCTTGTGGTGCACAAACTGCTGCCCACGTGGCTGAGCCTGACCCTTCCCGGGGGGACACGAGCACTCGGGTCCCACCACGGGGTCATCCCCGGCCCCCTCGGACCCACCTGCTCCGCCAGCTGGTGCTTGTGCTCTGCTGAGGTCTTCTCCAGCTCAGCGATCCTCGTCTGCTGCTGCTGCACCACGGACCTCAAATGCTTGATGCAGTTGTGGTTCGGCAGCTCATCTTTGGGCATTTCCAAGCTGCAGAGCGTTACAGAAAGGTGGAGGCCCCACATTAGGGAAAGTTACGCACCAGAGCACTTGGCACAAGCACGTCACCAACTTCCAGAACGAATTCGTCTCTGCAGACTCGCCAAGAGGCTCAGGAAGCCCAGGCAGGCAGGTTTAGGAGGGGAGGACCCCGGGAACAAACCTCCACCAGCCCAGCAGGCAGCGGGACTGCTCTCCCAGGTGATCGGGGTTTGGCAGCCATGGGCCTGACCCTGTCCAACTCCATCCTAGGAGATCTGATCGTCTCCGAGCCAGGAGCCAGCCACCACCCGGCACAGGAGTGGGAAGGGTATCGGCACCGGGAGCACAGGCGCCAAGGCCAGAGCAGCCACCCACTGCTCCCAGCTCTCAGCAACACGTAGGAGGGAGCAGAGCTGATGCTGGAGCTTGTCCCGGGCTGGAACGGCCCTGGGCAGGTTTACAAAGGCTCCAGCACCCAGTTTCCAAAAGCCAACCAACACCCAAGCCCCGGCGACAAGCCGAAGAGCTGAGGACTTTGAACCAGATTTAAAAGGAAACAGGTTTGGCTCAAAATCCTTCTGCAGTGCCTCGGCCTTCGCAGCCCTGCTGCTCCCAGTGAGCACAGGGCAAAGGGGTGCGAAGAGCAGACCCAGGCTCTGTAACCCTTTTTCCTTTTCCTTTCCTTTTCCCAAGGCTGTCGCCTTCGCTCTGCCCTCCCCCCGTCCTCCTGCACGGGCCATACGGAGGGAAGAGACCGCAGCACCGCGCCGCACCAGCACCTCGAGGCCATCCTCACCCGCATCCCTGCTCGCAAGTCACCGGGCGCTTTGGATTGTGCTCGCAGTCGTTGAGGTGAGACATCAGGTTGTCAAGCCGCACCACGGCCGTGCAGCCGAAAACAGCGTTGTCACAAGTGATCTGCAGCTTCGAGAGCATGTTCCGCATGATCCGCGGGACGGGGCGGAGGTGGGCGACCGTCACCACGCTGCGGTCCACGGGGCACGTCTGCTGCTGGGAGAACCACTGGGTGATGCAGGCATTGCAGAAGGCGTGCTCGCAGTGAGGAGCCTGCCGGGAGAGGAGCAGAGGAGAGCCCCGCGTTACTCAGACCTGGAGAAACGGGGGGCAGAGCCCAGGAATTTGCTGCCTTCCAAGCAAGGCTGCTCAGGAACGAGTCCTGAGCCCAGCCACAGAGGCAGCCCCAGCACAGCTCCAGGAGGCCGGTGCCCAACCGAGAGGCTGCTCGGCGTGTGTGAGAAAAGCCTGGGAACAGGGAGATTTAGGCAGCGCGTTCTCAAAAGAAGATTTAAATAAATCTGGTTAAGCCAGGACTTTCCCTCCTGCGCGCCGGCCTGTGATCGTGTTCACATGCCGACACTTTTTTTTTTTTTTTTAATTTTTATTTAAATCAAAGCTTGTTCTGACACCACAGATCCCCATGGCTGGAAGGGGCCAGCACCACTTCAGCTCCGACAGGTCGCGGCTCTGCGCGCTCCAGCCCGTGGGCACAGCTCGAGCCTCGCCACGCAGCCCTCGGCCTCGCCGGGATCCCCGCGGGGCAGCCCTGCACGAGTCACAGCTTCTGCGATTTGGGTCATTAGTGAGTCACGAAGCTGCAGCAAGCACGAGCTTCAGATCAGATTAGTCCTATTTGAATCCTTTTTATTTCAAATGAGGCTGGATTTATGCAGAGGGTGCCAAGCTGCTCGACACGGCCACAGCTCTGCTGGTGCAGGAACGCCTCTGGCAGACAACGGAGCCTGAAGGGCAGGGCAGGGGCCGGGGCACTGAGTCCACGCAGAAGCCGCCTCCGCTCGGCCAGCGGCACCAGGGCTGCGGGCTGTGCAGGCTCTGAGCTATCCCCTCCTTCCCCTTCTCAGCATCCCCTGAGCGCAGCACTGGGTGCGTTTCCCCAGCACTCACACAACCTCAGGCTTTTGGCCCCGCTGCTGCTTCCTTACCCGTGCCGCTACCAGGACAGGGAAGGACCCACGGAGCTCAGCGGACGCTGTGCGTGGTGCCGTCAGTGTGTGTGTGGATCGAGACTTCCAGAAGCCCGGGGCTGCAATCGGAGGCTTTCAGCAGCCACTGTCAGTGCTGAGATGGACACCTACCTGAACTGGCTCCTCCAGGACCCCACTGCAGATGGGGCATATAAGGTCTTCATCAACATCCCCCTGGAACCGTGCTACATCATACCCCATTGCTCATCACCGACGCCAGAACCCTGTGGGGAAGGAGAATACAGCGGGTTAGGAGCAGCTGGGTGTCCCATAGCACCTGGATGGAGCTCACAACGTGCTGGTTCCCAAATCCCTGCCTTCTGCACCCAGCGCCGCAGACCCGGGCATGGCAGGAGCCCGCAGCCCCGTTGTGCTGTGCTGAACGCCCGTTCCAACACGCTGCTGGGGCTACGTCTCCCCCCACACCTTATTTCTGAGCCCGCAGCAGCTTTCCTGCTGCTTGTGCTTGGTTTTGCACAGCCCTGCTTGGTGCGCAGAGGGGAAGGCAGCACCGAGGCGGCGCGAGGACAGCCTTGCAGGCTGGGCACGGCGCTGGGCTGTCCCCGGTGGCAGAAGAACCGTGGGGACGGGGGCACTGCTGCCTGGTGACCTCGGCTGGGAGCCCCCCACCCCACCACAGAGCTGTCGGGGGCACGCAGCAATGGGACCGGCAATGGGATCAGCAATGGGACCAGCCCCACAGCCCCATCCCAGCCCTGCTCTTTGCCACCTCGCGCTGCCACGGAGCGACCTTGAGCTCTGCCCTGCACCCCGGCAGTTACAGCTCCTCTGCAGCTCGTCCCCAGGGCCCCACAGCTCCCCTCCCGTCCCACCAACATCAAAGGCGGCGGCAAACGGTTGCGGCCACGCAGAGCCTCAGCTCCACGTCCCCACCCCAACACAAAGGAGCCGCCAGCCAGGTGCACGGAGGGGACCGAGGAGGCTCCGAGGCTCTGCAGCCACCACGGCAGCGCCGCCGGCAGGAGCTCAGCGCGCTGGGGCTCCCACCAGACCCCAGCCGAGGGGCTCAGGCGATGCCACGGCCCTGGGGAGCTGCTGGGGGACTGGAAGAGGGAGGACACGAAGGGGGGGGGGCGCAGGTAATGGTCAGCCCTTGGGACCCCCCCCCAGACATAAGGCGACAAAGCGGGGGCTTCAATCACCTCGCAGGGAGCCGGGGAGGCAGGTGAATCACCCCCCCCCAGGGAAGTCAGCCCCACGTCTGAGGGATTTTGCCCTTCCGCAGAGCGAGCGCAGACAAAAGGCTCCTTTGAGAGGCTGGGGTGGGGAAGCCCCGGGGCAGTTTGCGATGCAGATAACAGGACCAACGGCTGCGGGCAGGAGGGAGAGAGGATCCCCGAGGATCGGCTGCTCCCCAACCTTCCCAAACCCCTGGGCAGGTGGATGCTGCTCTCCCCAGCGGGGGGGGGGACCCAAATTCCTTCCCTCTCTTGGCGAGCCGCTCGCACCGCTCGTCCCAGCGCCTCCGACACCTCCACGTGGGGTCAAAACCAAGTGGAAGGGCAGAGGGATGTGGAGGGCCCAGCACAGCTCCCCGCTGAGCCACAGCACCCCGCAACCTGCTGCCCCCCACACCACCACCACCCATGGGGGGGCCACACAGTGCAGCTGGGGCTGCTCCACAGAACCCCAAATTTTAGGAATTGGAAAGGACCTTGGAGAACCCAGCCCAACCCCGGGCTGGAGCAGGAACACCGGGATCAGGTCACACAGGAACGCCTCCAGGGGGGTTGGGATGTCTGCAGAACCCCCTGGGCAGCCTGTTCCCTGCTCTGCCACCCCCACCGCGAACAAGTTTTGTCCCACATTTAGGTGGAACCTCCTGAGTAAGGTCACCCCTCGGCCTCCTCTTGCCCCAGCTCCCTCGGGCTCTCCAGCTAAGGGAGCTGCTCCCCTCCCTTATCACCCTCGTGGCTCTGTGCTGGGCTCTCCAGCAGCTCCCTGTCCTTCTGGAACTCGGGGGCCCCCAGCTGGATGCGATATCCCAAGTGTGGTCTGAGCAGGGCACAGCAGAGGGGGAGGAGAAGCAGCCAACCCCCCCGATGGAGAGCCTCCAGCCCCTGCAGCTCAGCACTCAGGGGTCACCGCGGCTCCGAACCCCCCCGGAGCTCCACGAGGGGCTGTGCAGGGTCCAGGTGCCCACGGGGTCCCAGCACGACCACTGCCGGCCCCAAGCAGCCTCAGGGCCGTGCTTCTTTCAGCCTGCTTCAGCTCCAGCCTCCAGGCCTCCAATGCCCAGCCTGAGAAAGCTGGGCAGGATGCGGCCGCCTTCACAACCACTCGGGAAGAGGAGCAGAGGGCGAAACGCAGCCTCCTGAGATCCAGCCCTGCCATCTGCCAGGCAGAAGCCCCAGCAAACCTTCCTCTAGCACAACCTCGGCACCTGCACGAGCCTGGGAGCCTCCGAATTCTTCTCGTGCCTTGCCCCAGCGCTCCCCCTCCTGTGGGCTCGGCCAGCACGCAGCAGCAAGGAGCGCAGGAGAGCTGGAAGCGTCGGCAAGGCTCCAGCAAGGAGGAGCTGGAAGCCCGGGCTCCTCCTGCTAGACCCAGAGGTGAGGCAGGGACCTGGCCCCCGGGCCACGGACTCATCCTTCCTGGGCTCAGCAACCTGCAGGACGGCCCCGGAGAAGGCAGCGGGTGGCTACCACCACGAGCAAGCCCGGCTTGCGCGGAGCTACTCAGCACGAAGGATGATTCACGGGCTGCAGGGACCAGCACAAGGAGCTTCCGTACCTCTCCGGGAAGGGCCAACGCCAGGCCACGGAGCCAGACCTTCTGCAGCACGGCCAAAACAGCAGAGAAGCCGGCTGGGAAGCCAGATGAGCCCAGTTCCTACACAGCCGCTGCACCACACAGGTTCCGAGGCTGCAGCAGCAGGCAGGGGCTGCGCCAGCAGAGCCAACCCCTTCCCACCGCGCTGCAGGGAAAACAACGCCTGGGGGGCAAAACGCAGCGGGGGGGCACAGCCGGAGACCACCCCGGGCCTCGGCCAGCTCCCTGCGGGGGGTTGGGGGCTGAGGAGGGAAGCCCGGCCCTTCCTGGGAAAGGCCGGCCAGAATCCCTCAAGGAAAAGCAAACAAAGGGCAGCGGCCTCGATTTGCCCGTGCTGGAGGTCCCCAGCGCCCCTTTTCTCAGCGCCCCCCCCAGCACATCGCAGCCACCAGGCACCACGGCAGCTCCGCAGCTGGGACCGCTCACAAGAAACCTGTTCCGTGAGCAGCGTTTCCATCGCCCTTCCCAATCCCATCGGCTTCGGGAGCCAAAAGAAATCAAATGAGAACCAGAGAGCGAAGGGGAGGGGCAGGGAGGGGGAGAAAAGAGCCCAAGGATGCGGGGGGGGGCGGCCGCCGCAGCTCCATGGAGCCACCACTCCGGCGATCGTCCCGGCGCCGTGGGTGTCCCGGGGACCACCCGGGGTCCTCCCGGTCTCCCTGCTGCGAGGAAGCGCCGCGCATCCCCCAGGGGCTGTGGGGGTCCTGAGGCAGCCTTGCTGACACTGGGGGGTCTCCGAGGCGGGCTGGGAAGGCTCCGGAAAACTTCAGGGAGGCAACGAAAGCAGCAGCTGGCTGCCAGCCCCCGCGGCTGCGGCTGGTGAAGGCGGCTCCTGCCCCCCTCGCAGCACGGAGCGAGGCTGGGACGCTGCTGGCGGCACGGGGGAAGACCTGGGACGCGGTGGCAGCGCGGGGGCTGCCCCGTCTGCTCCTGGCAGGGGGCTCCCGGCCCCAAAACAGGGCTCAGAGTCCAGTGGCAGAGGCACCGCCCCATGCTCAGCACCGGTGACCCCGGGGAGGGAACTCTGCGGGCGCGGGGCCGGGTTTGTGGCACTGCCCCGACTGCGCCTCCACATCTCCGCAGCTCCCCCTTTGGTTTGCGTTTGGCTTGCCTGCACGTGTGGAACGAGCCCGCACGGCTTCGTGGTTTTCCCAGGAATTTCTGCCATCTACAAGCCACGGACTTACAAAATAAAATAAAATAAAACAAAGGCTGGCAGAGAGGAGAGCGCACAGCTCTGCCAGGGCAGCCGCTGCACCTGCCCGACCCGAGACCCCCGCCGGGAGCCACCCGCTCCGCCTGCACGCCACGCGTGTAATTAACCTCCCGCTAATGACACGGAGCAGCCGCGCTCCCTCTCCTCCAGGAAAGCCACCGGCCGCCCGGAGATGAAGCCGCGACGTGACGCGCTCGCTGCTCTCCAGCACTGCCACGCGGGGCCCCTAATTGCTGCCGCAGCCGGCTCCCGGGGCACGCGCAGCTTGGGGCAACTCACGCCCCACACGCAGGAAACCTCCGGTCCCCAAAGCTCCGTGTGGGGGATGAGGGAACAGCCACGGACGGAGCAGGAGTTCGGTGTGATTGATTTACACAACGCTAACGAGCGCCCCGATTCTCGTTTCCTAATCCTTCCGAGGATTATCCCCGCGCTTCCAGGGAATCACCAGGCTCGTGCAGAAACTCAGCGCTTCCCCGGCCTTCAGCAGGACCAGAAGCCGCTGGGCTCGGCGTGCTCGCTGCAGCACCCACACCTGGAGCAATCCATGGCCCCCAGGCCTGGAGCTTCTCATCCGTGGAGGTGTTCCCTTTGTCCGTGCAGGCGTTCCTTCAAAGCGTTTTACCCGATCAGCAGAGGTTTCAGCAAGGGCTGGCTGCGATCCACGCGGGTTCAGCGCCTGCTGTTTTGATTCGAGAGGCCACAGGCGAAGCACACAGCGAGTAATGACTAACGTTTTTAATTAAAAGCCAAAAGCGTCGAGAGCACCAATCTCAGAGCTCTTTCCATAAAGTTCTCTCCTCCTGCGCAGCTCTCCTCTGACACTGGTTCGTGTCCGAAGAGAAAAACATCCCAAAGGAAAAAAAAAACTGAGAAAAATATCCCTTTTCCCCAAAATAAAGGAAGCTTTTGCCCAAATGCACACAGACAAACGAGATCAGAAGGGAGCGGGTCCAACCATCCTCCTTGGCTGTCTGATAGCAGGAAAGTGCCTCGGCCTCCAGGCCCTGCCCCAAGATCCTGTCTTGGGGTCCTGTTTTGTAGCTGGAAGGACGGGGAGGTGCTGAGGGGCTCCTGATGCTCAGTCCCCACCGAACTCGGGCCACGCGTACCCCGCAGAATCTCCCAATCCTGCGAGCTGGGACCCTGCAAACCCAAAGCCACATCCAGAGAGAAGGAAAGCAGGAGGAAAAACCTTTGGGAAGCAGCAGCCAGGGTCGCTCTGTCGGGGAGGCATCATCCGCACCCCCCGGGCCAGGCTCACCCATAAAACCAGCGCCCAGCACCCAGCTGGTTTTATGGGGCCGGACGCAGCACCGAGGTGCCAGCGACCCGGCCGATCCTGCCAGCCCTGCGGCCCCATAAAACACACCGGGAATCAGTGAGCCCGTGCCTCAGAGCACACAGCTGGCTGAGCCACGGCCATGGCTTCGAAAAGAAACCCCCCGTTCCTTCAGGAACGTCAAGGCCCTGCCTCCCACCCGACTCCCGCTGCCTCCCTTCCCTCCTTCCCTCCCAGCACGGCTCAGGAACCGGAGGCACCGCGCTGCCCACGGGCTGCGATGCCTCGCACGGGATCCCCAAAGGGGCAGAAAGAGCAGGCAAAAACCCCCGGGGAAGCAACAGCACGGGGAATGCCAGGAGAGCGTCCAGAGCTCAGCACCTCACTGTCAGGAAGGAAGGAGCCCTCGTGGCACATCTCCCCTGAGCCCTTCAGCAGGAGGGGAGGGAGACCCGCGCCCCACCTCGCTGCCCAGCAGTGGGGACACACAGGATGCGCGCAGACGTCAGGCTTTGCTCCTCCTGCCGTGAGCTCTGAACGCTCCTCCCTGCCAGCAGCCGGGGCAGGAGCCGTGCGCCAGGTCCCGAGGCTCGGGGTACAGCTCCCGCCAGAGGCTGCTCGCGCCACCGGCCGCCCTGGCACGGCCGGCTCTCCCCCGCTGTCGCTGGAGCTGTGACACATCCTGCAAACCCCACAGGTCACCGAGGAATGCGGCGCGGCTCGCTGCTGCAGCCCACGGCGTGTCTCCAGGCCAGAGGAAGAAGTCACCTCCGAAATCCCGGAGGCAGGAGCCCGACGTGCGCTGCGAGGCCCCGCGCCTGCCTCCCGTCAGCAGGGGCAGCCACCACTGCGAGCAGGACCCCGCGACCCCCGGACGTGGGGCAGCCACAGCAGGCTTCCCTTCGCCAGAGGGGTGGAAGAGCCACGAGCTGGCCCCACACCAAGCCCAGAGGAGGCCAGGAGCGCCGAGCGGCGCGGGGCTCACTTCCACCTGGAGCTGAGCTCCTTTTGGAGGCCGCTTTGCATCGCCTCCAGCTCCCTGCCAGCCTTCGCGATGCCTCCGCGCGCTCTGGATCCTCCAGGAGGTTTTGTTAACGAAGCGCCTTCCCTGCGAGTCCCGGGGAAGCTGCCTCGGCGGAGGGCGCGCTGGAAATTCCAGTGTCTGCCCGGCTCCGTGGGGAGCACCGAGTGAAAGCAGGGCTGCAGAGAGCAGGCAGGGGCAGTTCTTTAATCCAGTTTGGCAGGACTCTCGGAAACCTGTTATCCTCTGAAATTTAAGGAAGATCTTGCCGTTTCCCCGCAGACGGTAGCTCGCGACAAAGGCTCCTTAACGGCCTCAGAGCTCGAAGTGCGCCCTTTGAGCCTGCTCAAACCCTCGCACGGCCAGGATCTCGACGCGGTGACCGGGTGAAGGCGCCAGAGCAGCGGCCGAGCAGCCTCCAGGCACGCAGACCCAGCGAGACCTCTCTCGATAACAGAGCCAAAGCTTTCCAACGATCGTGACTCGAGCGATACCCGCGGAGGGCAGCCCAAAGCCCTGCCCAGGAGGCGCCCTGCCATAAAAGCACCGACAGGACACCGACCGCTCACGTGCCTGGGGCTCCACGTGCGCGGGGAGAAACTCAGCACCCGCGCAGGGGGGGCAGAAAAGTGGGTGAAAAGCGCCCGATTTTTACCTTCCGCGGCAGAATTCCTCCCTAGGCAGTAAAGAGGCAGGGCTGGGGCTGGGTTACTCTTTGCAGGGAGCTGCTCCCAGTGGCCCATCTTTTCCCCTTCCTCCTCGTACACCTTAAGCTGTCATTCTTCAAGGGCCGAGAGCCGCTGCCGCAGAGTCGCGAGGCCACGCGGGACGGATCTGGTCACAGGGAGAAAAAAAAAAGAGAGAGGAAGGAGAAATGAGCAGGGTGAGAACAACGGGAAGGCTGCGCCCGGCCTCCCAGCTCCCTCTGCGAGGGCCGGGCCTTTGCCCACACAAAGGAACCGTTCCCCATGACGGGAAACCTGCGTTCCCAAAACACCTCTGCAACACTCCTAAAATAACCCTAAACCTCTGCAGAAACGATGAAAAGCCCGCACCACGAGCCCCGTGTACCTCGGACGGAGTCGTGGATCCCCTCGAGAGGGTCGGGGAGGGCACCCCGAGGGATTTCTCCCCCCTTCATGTCACGGGGGAAGCCCGGGAGCCCCGATGGGGCCGGGAGCCCTCGCTCGTGGCTGCGAGCTGAGCGCCGCCACCGCCTCCCCGTGGCACCGCGCCGCGGAAATTCCAGCCCTGGGCCAAAACGCTGCTCGCCTCGGCTGGAAGGGGACGGGGCTGGGGGGGAGGCAGCCCGCGGGGCCGCCCCGTTCGCGGGCAGGGAGGGGAACGGCTGCCCGGGAGGTAGAGGCTCTGCTTCGCCCTTACGCAATGCCGCTAAAAATAGCTCCCCAAATGCCACCTTCGCATCTCCTGACACAAATCCAAGGTTTTTTTGTTTTTTTTTTTCCACACAACTCGCTGCTGCCAGCGGTGCGAGGGCTGGCGGCGGAGCTGGGGCTGGGGGAGCCGCAGCCACGGGGCCAGCGAGGACCGAGCAGCCCCCCCGGCAGCTCCCGGTGCCGTAGGGAGCGCGGAGCCCGGTGCCGGGCTGTGCTCGGAGGGAACCCGGCCGCGAACGGGGAGGCCCCGGGGCTCACGGGGCTGCCGGCCCCAAAGCTGCCGGTGCCCCCCGGCCCTCAGCCGGGTGCCGGCACCCCCGTTCCTCCCCCCGGCCCCGGCCCTGCACCCGTTCCCCCCTCCCATCCCCCTACCGGCACCCGGTCCCGGCACCCCCGCACCCCGTCCATCCCCGCAGCCCGGTGCCGGTTCCCGTTTGCCTCCGTGCATCCCGTTACCGGCACCCCCCCC
>JADZGK010000086.1:24246-35304 GCA_018104995.1 Cairina moschata | reverse complement strand
TATATTCATAAAAATGTATGTTCTATTAAAAATATAAAATGTATATATATGTGTGTGTATTTATATATATATAATAAACTATATGTCTGAAAGCATTGTCCCAACACTTCTTGAACCCTGCCAGGCTTGGAGCTGTGCGGAGGCTGGGAGGCACCGCAGGGCCATGCCTGGGCACGGGGCCAGGANTACAATATTATATTACAATATATAATAATACATTTATATATAATATAATATAATATAATATAATATAATATAGTAATATAATATAATATAATATAATGTTATGTTATGTTATATATTATTATATATTTTATTATACAATATATAATATTTAATATATAATATATAGCATATAGCATATAGTATATAGTATATAGTATATAATATATATGATATTTAATAATGTAGCACAACATAACAATAAATATAATGTATTATAATACATTATGATATGATATGATATGATATGATATGATATGATATGATATGATATGATATAATATATTAGTAAAATATAAATTAGTAAAACATATATTTTTATATGTATTTATTATATATATTTATTTATTTAAAATTATTTATATATACATATATATGAAACTGCACATCTGAGAGCATTGTCCCAACACTTCTTGGACTCTTCCAGCCTTGGTGCTGTGAGGAGGCTGGGAGGCACCGCAGGGCCATGCCTGGGCACGGGGCCAGGAGGAAACCACCGTCTTCCTGCTCGGGCGCCATGTCACGTGGGCTGTGGTTTGTGCACCTGCAGTGGCAGGCAGGCTCCAGCTCCTGACCCGCTGCGGGGAATAACAGCCCCTGGGTGACACGCTGAGAGCCAGGGAGATGCCTGAGGCTCTGGGCTGCAGCTCTGCTGCCAGGGCAGGCCCTGGACCAGCTCTGGCTGCTGCCGGGACCCCACAGGAGGCTCCCTGGGGAGGGACGGGACAGGCAGCACCCCCATAATGGGGCTCTGGCCCTGCCCAAGGGCCTTTCCCAGCTGCTGCTGCCAGCACAGTGGGGGTTGTAGCAGGGGCAGGGGCTGGTCCCTTCCCAGCCTGACACAGCCCCGCTGCAAGACCAGTCCCCTGGATCCCATGGCACAGGGACGGCCGGACAATCGCACCTTGGGCTCTTGGATGCTACAGCTTAGGAGATGCTCCGTGCTCCCACAGCAGGCTGCAAGGGGTGTCAGAGCCATCTGCCCCCACACCCAGCCCTACCCCACAATGATGTCCCACCGCAGTGATGTGAGTCCCGCAGCAGAGCCGTCCCTCATATATGGTCATGAAGAGCGCTGGAGAAGTTCATTGGAGAGCTGGGCTGCGTCGGAGGGGAGATAAGTGCCGATAACGTCTAAAAAGGTGCCTGCTGCTTTGATTGGCTCCTCCTGCAGCTGGGACAGCATCTGCACAGATATATTGCCCTCCCATCATCACCACTGCCCTGTGGGTCCCCAGGAACTCCAGCAGCAGGTCTGTGCTGTCAGAACAGGAGCCTCAGGATGGGGACAGAGGGACTCCTGACCCCTTGGGTGCTGTGGTTGCTCCTCTGGGTGCAGCCATGCAGAGGTAAGTGCCAGCTTCTCTGTTCCACAACCTGGGGCCAGTGGGCAGCAGTGGGGTCATTGGGATGCCTCTGGGAGTGGGGTTGCTTTGCAGGCACCACTGAAATGAGAGGCAGAAGGTGCTCAGTCCCTCAGCTCTGTTCTTTAATCTGTGCCTGTCTGGGTGGGAGAGGGTAATCCATTTCCAGAGCTCCCATGTATTTGGCAGACCATGCCTGGCTTCATTTCTAGAGCACGT
This sequence comes from Cairina moschata, assembly GCA_018104995.1. Lineage (NCBI taxonomy): Eukaryota > Metazoa > Chordata > Aves > Anseriformes > Anatidae > Cairina > Cairina moschata. The sequence goes on along the minus strand of JADZGK010000086.1, from coordinate 33,499 downwards.
GTCCTCAGGTATCCTTTTGGGACCATTTGTTCCCCAGCACTGTCACCCTGGGTCTGGAGAAGGTCCAGACAGTAACAGCAGTCCTCAGTGATCTCCTGGATCCAAGTCTGGGGTGCCCTGGAAGGGTAGTTTGCTACTCCTTGCCCCTGGGATTTGGGGAAACCATGATACCAGGAGGGCAGGTTGTGCCCCCCAGAGAGAAGGGGACTGGAGCATCTGCACCAAATGTAACAATGAGATGTCCTTTCTGGGGACCCTGGCCAAGCAAAGAGGCTGGGCTGATGGCAGGGATGAGGAGAGGATGTGGGTTGGGTGGATCATTGTGATCAACTCAGTGCCCCTTGAGCACACAGGAGGTCCCAGGAGTGGTGATGGATTTGGGAGGTGTCTGAGGCAGGTGATGGACAGGGGGAAGTATGGGCCTAGGCTGTTCAGGGTGTTCTGGACTGTGGAGGAGCAGGAGTCCTGTGTAGGGCTGGGGTTGGTGTGTGGGTGGTCATGGGCAGGGGCAGAGGGGCACTGGGGTAGGAAGATGGGGTGCTGAGGTCTGTAGGGCAGCAAATGGCCCAGGAGGGCTGGAGTGGGATACTCCTAGCTCAGTGCAGCCCATGAGGAGAGGAGGGACACCCCACTGCTGTGGGGACAACCTGTGAAGACAAGGCTCCCACTCCCAGGTCTGTAACTCTGCCTGGTCAGGGAGCACTCACAGACCCACAGTGTGTGTCTTGAAGCTCCCCTGACAGTTCTCCTGTTGGTGTTTGAAGGGGCTGTGGAGGTGAGGCTGGCAGATGGTGGCAGGCGCTGTGCTGGGAGAGTGGAGGTGAAACACCAGGACCAGTGGGGGACCGTGTGTGATGACTCCTGGGACATATCCGATGCTGCAGTGGTTTGTAGGCAGCTGGGCTATGGGGTTGCTCTCGAAGCTTTTTTCTACGCACACTTTGGGCAAGGATCTGGACGCATTTGGATGGATGATGTTGAATGTCGTGGCACCGAGTCTGCCCTGTCTGACTGCACACAGAAAGGATGGGGTCAAACAGACTGCGATCACAGGGAGGACGCTGGAGTGACATGCTCAGGTAAGGACTGAACTTGTTCCCTACCTCTGGGATGAGGACACTCCTAAGGGGCTGTGACCTCAGGAAGCAACAAGTGGATACCAGAACATGGCTCTGTGTGTCAAGTTTCTCACTGAGCTGCGTCTGTCACTGCTGGTGTCCCTTGTTCCTCGGGAAAGCCCAGTGGGAGCACACTGAGCCTGGCCCTGAAGCTGGAGCAGTCAAGCCTAGGGAGGTGCCTGGGGCTGGGAGAGGAAAGCCCTCACCCTTCCCCACTGTGCTGTCTGGTTCCCATCTTTCTCCTCCATTCACCCTGGCCCTGTCTGGCAGGCTGGTCCCTATGCCAGGGGAATCTAGAGCAGCTCCCCCAGCCACCAGAAGCCTCAGGGAAGGGCGTGCAATGGCCCAGGACTTTTGGGTTGTATCCCCAGCAGACATGAGAACCTAGGCCAAAGCAGAGGGGCTGCTCAGAGGGCAGGAGCACTGGGCATGGGCAGAGGAACAAGGTGGCAAGTGGCACCTTGTTTCTTTTCCAGTGTCAACCTATGAGAGCCAGGCTTTGAGACATGGCCCCTCCAGGCCATGCTGACCCACAGCCCAGCCTCTCATGCCTGCCCTTTCCCCCAGGGGCTGTGCCAGCACCTTCTGGCTCTCCCCGGTGCCTGCCCTTGCACCAGGAGCTCATGTCAGCCCAGGGCTCCTTGCTGCCTGATCTGGGAACTCACAGGTCTCCTTGGTTGCTCCAGGATTTGTCCGGCTGGTTGGAGGGGACAGCCCGTGCTCAGGAAGTGTGGAGGTCTACGAAAGGGACCAGTGGAAAGCTGTCTGTCACTCCCACTTTGGTGCCAAAGCTGCCGAGGTGGTGTGCAGGGAGCTGCAGTGTGGCACAGCCTTGTCTGTCCACGGGGCAACTCACCTAGGAGAAGGAGCCAGTCCTGTCTGGGACAGAGAGCTGCAGTGTGTGGGGAATGAATCCACCATCCTCTTCTGCCCTTGGAAAGCCCCTGGGCATGAGGCCTGCACCCACGGCAATGACCCTTATGTCATCTGCACACGTAAGGACTTGAGATGTGATAATGCCAATGGGGGAAGTGCTGGGGGCAGGAGAGCATGGAAGGCACTGGGGTGCTCTCGGTGGGAGGAGAGGTGGGTTGAGGTGGTGGTCTGCAGCCCTAAAATTAGAGTGCTGCAGGAGGAGAAAGGCACGCTGTCCCTTTGGCCTCTCCTGCAGCTCCTGTGGGAACAAGAGCACAAATGTGGCCTCTCTCACCCTCCTTTGTCCCCAGAGTACACAGGGTTCAGGCTGGTGAATGGCAGCACAGCGTGTGAGGGCAGGGTGGAGGTGGAGGTGCTGGGGACGTGGGGGACCCTCTGTGCCTCCCGCTGGGACCTCTCGGACGCCCACGTTCTCTGTCGGCACCTCGGCTGTGGCTTTGCTGAGTCCATTCCTGGAGGAGGACATTTTGGGAGTGGAACCGGCCCCGTCTGGAGAGACTCGTTCCACTGTGACGGGACTGAAGCCCACCTGGGGCAGTGCCCGGTGACTGCCCTGGGGGCCTCACCGTGTTCCCAGGAGAATGATGCTGCTGTCATTTGCTCAGGTGAGTGCTGGGCAGTGCTGCAAAGTCCATTTGCCCCTGGTGTGTGACAGGGCCACCCACAGCTTTGCACCCCATGGCAGCACCAGGCTGAATTTCTGCTCTCACCAGGCCCGGCTCGCCCTATGTCCCTGCGGCTGGTGGGTGGAGGGAGCCGGTGCGACGGGCGCGTGGAGGTCTTCCAGCACGGGACGTGGGGCAGAGTCCTGGATGAGCAGTGGGACATGCAGGAGGCCAGCGTGGTGTGCCGGCAGCTGCAGTGCGGAGAGGCAGAGGCAGCCTACACCCCCATGAGGGCCGAGCGAGGACGAGGACCTGTGGGGCTGCGTGGGGTGCGGTGTGCAGGGCACGAGGCTGACCTGAGCCTCTGCAACACCTCCTTACCTGAGAGCACACCGGCAGCAGGGATTATGGAGGATGTGGGGGCCGTGTGCCGGGGTGAGTGGTGCTGCACCTCCCCCAGGTGTGGGGTTGGGAGGGCAGCCAGCCCCTGACGGCTGGGGTTCTCCCCGCTGCAGGGAGCCGGCGGGTCCGGCTGGCGGACGGGGCTGGGCGCTGTGCTGGGAGAGTGGAGATCTACTACCAGGGGCGCTGGGGCACCATCTGCGACGACGCCTGGGACCTGGCCGACGCCGCCGTCGTTTGCCACCAGCTAGGCTGCGGAGGGGCCCTGGAGGCAGCGGGCTCTGCTCGGTTTGGGGAGGGCTCCGGGCAGATCTGGCTGGATGGCGTCAACTGCTCCGGGGCCGAAGCTGCTCTCTGGGACTGCCCTGCCGAGGCCTGGGGGCAGCACGACTGCGGGCACAAGGAGGACGTGGGAGTTGTCTGTTCAGGTCTGTGCTGTGAGCGGGGAGGGGAGATGGGGCCAGTGAGGCTGGGGTGAGGGCAGAGCCAGGTAGGGCTAAGACTATCAGTGGCTGACATCCAAGGACGTCCCTGGGGCCTTTCCTCCTTCCAGAGTTCATGGCCCTGAGGCTGGAGAACAGCGACGGCTGCTCCGGGCGCCTGCAGGTTTTCTACAACGGGACGTGGGGCAGCGTTTGCTCCAACTCCATGACCACTGAGACGGTGTCACTGGTGTGCAAGGAGCTGGGCTGCGGGAATGAAGGGGAACTGAAAACAGATTTTAACTATGCCAAGATGTCTGGCACAGCGTGGCTGGATCGCGTGGAGTGTGGGAAGAGCAACAGCTCCTTCTGGCAGTGTCCCTCTGCTTCCTGGGATCCGCAGTCATGTGATGACCGTCGAGAAGAGACCCACATCACCTGCAATGGTAAATCTGAGCCATCAAGGCACCAGCTCCATTTCTCCACATGGTATGGTGAAATGCAGAGAAGGAACCCAGAGGGGTTTTGACTTTCCTGCTTTAGACCCTGTTGCTGCTGGTGGCACAAAGGTGACTTCAGCTCTCAGAGCCACCCACATCTACCAGCAGCAGTTAACAGCCGGGCTGCCAGCAGCCCCTGGGGGATGCAGAGGCATCTCCACACAAGGTCTGAGAGGAGACCATGCAGGGCTTTCAGGAGTCCCCCCTCCAGGGACAGCCTCCTGCTGCTCTGTGAATCAGGGACCCTGTTGGGTTGAGCACTTGGGTCCCCCCTGCAGTGCCGTTCATGTCCCCTGAATGAACAGGGTTCTGCTGCTGCCCTGACCCAGGCAGTATGGGAAAGTGTGAGCAGAGGTCAGCCCTGCTCTCTTCTGCACAACCCCTAGAGCAGCCCTTTTCAGCCCAACTTCTCTTTCCTTTGGGACATGGACAGAAAGGCCGCAGGTGGCTGCATGCCCCAACTCCACGAGGTGCACAGGTAGGGAGCTGCCCCTGCACGTGCCCCCCTCACCTGGCAGGGCTCTCCCAGCTCTCCTGGTACCATGGGAGGTCTCTGCCTCCCCAGACAGGGAGAAGATCCGTGCTGTGGGAGGCAAGGACGGCTGCTCGGGCAGAGTGGAGATCTGGCACCGTGGCACCTGGGGGACGCTGTGTGACAATGCCTGGGACATGTGGGATGCTGAGGTGGCGTGCAGGCAGCTGGGCTGTGGCCCTGTGGTCTATGCCCTGGGCCAGGCTGCTGCTGGAGAGGGGACGGGCCCCATGTGGCTGATGCAGTGCAGGGGGACGGAGCTGTCTCTGCAGGACTGCTGGGCCCAGCCAGGGGACAGCGGTGCCTGCCAGCATAAGGCAGATGCGGCTGTGCATTGCTCAGGTGAGCAGTGGGGCTGGGAGACATGGCTGGGGGCTTGGCAAGGAGCTGGCTTGGGCATCTGCCCTGCTGGATCCTGCCATGGCCCCAGTGCTGGCCCAAGCAAGGGTGTTCCTGCAGAGTGGGAGGCTGGTGGTGGGTGGGGAGCAGCCTCTGTGGGGCTGGATGTACCAGCACATCCCCTGGGCTGCCTGCACTGTCCTGTGAGCAGCCCAGAGCAGTGGTGCTGGGCCCTGTCCCTGCCACCCTGACCAGCCCCAAAGGAGGGACAATTCAGGTGGCAAATTTTGGGGTCATTTGCCAGAGAGGCTGCCTGGTACCACAGCCCCAGCCTCTCAGCCCAGCTCTCCTTCTGCTCCCCTGCAGCCGCACCCAGGACAGCAACACCCCCCCCACAAGCAGGTAAGCTGTCCTTCCCCAGGGCTGGGTTTGTCCATGTTCACGCTGTGATCCATAGCCAAGGGAAGGGGCTCCTTGTTGGGCTGTGAGATTCCCAGGAAGTTAAAGGAGCTGGTAGAAGTCTGTGATGGACCCAGCAGGGTGGAATCTGCCCCATCACCCAGCCCTGTCCCCCCCAACCCCTGCTACCTTGTGTGGTCAGGAGTGGCATGTCCTGCCCCCAGCCTCTCCCTTGTCTGATGCTGCCCCTGCCATGTTCCTGCCCATGCAGATCCCCCACGGGGCCGTCCGACCACCAGCAGCGAGAGACTCTCGGTGCCTGTCGTCACCTGCATCATCCTGGGGGCCCTCCTCTGCCTGCTCCTGGCCATCCTGGCTGGGCAGGTGCGAAGCGCCAGGGCTCGGTGCAGAGGTGGGTCCTTCCCCAGTGGTCCTGGGGGGGAGATGCCTCCTGGCAGGGCTGGGGGTGTTGGTGTCCTGGGGCACAGAAACAGCGCTGTGTGCTGCCTCCTGCCCCATGTGCTGCCCCACTGACTGACAGACCATTGGGCACCAACATCAAGGGGTGGAGAGAGCCCAGACCCTGAGGCATCAGTTCTGGGGTGAGAAGAGAAATGTGAGATCTGGTCTGGGTGAGAAGGGGAGGATACACTGTTGGCAGTGCTCTGGGCAGCTCTGGCAGGAGGAGCATGGGGCAGTGGGGTCCATCACCATGGTATCAGCCACCCCCCAACAGGGCACGGGCTGTGCTATTAATGTGTGGGGCAGGGATGGAGCAGCTCCATGGGGAGGAGAAATGGGGAAATTGATGCAGGGTCTGCACTGGGACATGAGCCGGGGACCAAAGGGGCACAAGGGCTGTCTCCAAGGGATGGTGCGAGGCTGACTCTGTCCCAGACCATCTCCATGGGGATGCTGCCCTCCCTGGGGATGTGGCTGCAGTGCCAACACAACACAGTGAGGCTGTGCTGTGGGGACAGCCCTGTGCTGGCCAAGGGAATGGGGCTGGGGGAGCCCAGTGGGGTCCTCTCTGCCCATGCCCAGACCAGCCCTGCCTCTGTCCTCAGGCTCCGGGAGAGCTGGGGAGCCCTTCCCCAAAGCCATGTATGAGGAGATCGCTTACAGCCTGGCGTGGGAGAAGCAGGCAAGGTTCAGTCTCTCAGGTGGGTGCAGGTCCCCGAAGGGGCACATCTGCAGTGCATTTTTTCCCTGCCCCAGACCAGGGCTGTGCCCTGCAGCTCCTGCCCATGGTCCCTGAAATGGTTGGACCATGGGGTCTGTGGGAGAGCATCCAGGTGTTGTCCCCCACAGAGGAGCTTCCTCCACACCAGCTCTGCCCATCCCAGAGGGGACAGCCCCTCTCTGCTTGTCCCTGCGCCTTATTGAGATCCAAGGGCTAAGCAAAGGGGCTGTCCCAGGGCAGCTCTGGGAACCTCTCTGGGAAGTGCCTTGTCCCAAGGGAACTGGTTTCCTCCCCATGCACCCCCAGCTCTGTGGGTGCCCATCCCCAGCAGTGCTGACCACCAGTCAGGGCAGTAGGGCTCATCCCACAGCACCCACTGCAGCTCTCTGCAGCCTCCTTTTCAGAGGGGTCCCTGACCCAGCTGCAGCCCTACCCCAGGCACATGAGGAGGAGGATGGTCTGGGGCCAGACCCAGGGATAAGAGGTGGTGGGGGGTGGAAGGGCTCCATTTCCCCTCCCTGCCGGCAGACCAGAGACGGACAGCAGTGCCACCGAGTGTTATCAACAGAGCTGGAAGCATGAAGGCTCTGCTGTGACCCTGACACCGGCAGCATGTCAGCCCTGTGTCCCCACACACCCTTCCATCCTCTGCTCTGCAGAACATCTCTTCTCATTGCCACCACCTCTCCTCTCCTTTCAGATGTCCCTGCCCTGCCCGGAGGTTACCCAGCAGATGGCTATGATGATGCTGGGGAGGTTTCTGATCCTGGGGAGGATCCTGTCCCTGGGCAGGGGGACTGGGAAGTGCCCAGGACACCAGAGGAAGGAGATGGGCACAGGGATGCAGTCACAGGTGAGAGGACAATGCAGCACTGCCACTTCGTAGGTGCCAACCCCAGGCCTAGGAGAATCCATGGCATATTGAAAGCATGACCATCTATGGAGAACCTGTCCTGGGAGATTTTGTGAGGGCTGGGAGAATGGGCCAAATGTCTCAGGCTGCTGAGGACGAGGAAGGTGATAGACAGCCCCGAGGGGCACCCCACAGGCCCAACCACAGCAGCCTGCCTTGATGCTTACAGGGGGAAGCCTGCGCTCCTGGAGAAGTGCTGGGGTCCCTGGAGCTGAGGGAGACACCTTGTCACTTTTCCTGGGGACCACGGGCTATGACAATGTTGAAGAGGTGTCTCTGGCATGTCCCCACAAGGACATCCAGGATGTGACACCACAGCCCCATGCACAAGAGTTCCAGAGCCCCAGGCCAGCAGAGCCCAGCCCTGCTGAGCAGCTGGGTGCAGCCGGGAGGAAGGAGAGCTCAGTGCCCCCGGGAGAGCCATGAGCATCAGGGAATGGTCTCCCTTTTCCAGCAGTCAGCAGACACACATGGGTATTTCCCCTCTTGGTATTCCCCTGTTTTTATGCTGCATGTTGGTATTTGTTCATATTAAAACCCTTGGGGGGCTTTGCCCCAGGTCCAGTGCTTCCCTGCCCATGTATCTGGGCATCTTCCTGAGGCTGATCAAGGGGAGCAGAGCTGAGAAACACAGCAGTCGGGGAGGGTCTCGTCATAGGGTCAGCAGGATCAGTGCCTGACTGTGGTGCTGACAGAGCCCCTGGTCCCTGGACACTATTCCTACTGACAGAGACATTTCTGTCCTGCCAGCCACAGGCAGTTTCCAGGCAAAGTGGATCTCTGTGAAGCTCCGTGAGACACTCACTGGCAGTGCCCACCCTCTGCTGCCTTGGGCCCCCATGGAGCCCAAGGATGCCTGCCCAGCACCCACGGGCATGGATACCTCTCTTGCAGGAGTTGAATAGGTAGAAAAGTGGGACCCTTGGGCAGGGCTTGGCACCCAGACTGCCCTCCCAGCTCCTGCTGGTGGGTCCCCACAGCCTTCCAGCTCTTTCCCAGTAGGCTTCTCTGCTGCAGGCTGGGAGGTGCTTTTGGTAGTGGGATGGTGGGCTGGAACACCTATTGGAGCATCTATTTAATCCTTTTGGGTCAGCTGTCCTGGTAGACTGCCCAGGACACTCCCCGCAGTGTCTTGGGCAGTTCCCTGGGCAGGCTGGGTGCTGAGCCTGGCAGGCAGCAGAGGCCCTGCCCCGGCACACAGCCCCTGGGGCACAGCAGGGACCCTGCTCTGCACCACAGCCCTGGGCACCTCTGACTGCACCCTGCCTGCATAGCCTGCAGCTGACCCCTGAAGGAGGAACCCTCATGTCCTGTCCCTCTGACAGCTTTGGCAGGTAGTCCCTGCTCTGAAACTTGTCATTCTCCTCTAATCCAAAGAAACTCTGAGTCTTCCTGAAAGATCCCATAGGCTATGGGATTTGCCAGAAAATCTGGAGATGGCACCAGGAACAACAGCTGTGCTGCCCTGCAGCCACAGACTTACCCTGTTCAGGGCTCTGAAGATTTCTCCTGCACTGAGCTCTCAGCATCCCCCCTCCACACTGCCTTTAACATCTCCCTCCCTTCTCTCAGCTGCCCTTGTCCCCTGCAGGCAGTGCCCCCAGCCCTGCTGCGCTGTGCAGAGGAGCTGCTCCTGGGCAGAGCTGTCTCTCTGCAGTGCTGCCCGTTTGCCAGGAGCTCCCGTTGGGCCCAGGAGCCCAGGAGCCCGGCCCAGCTCAGCAGCACAGGGAGCTCTTGACAAGTCCCTGGACCTCCAGGGGAAATCAACTTTGAATCAGACTGAAGTAATCACTGATGTTTCCTCCCTTAGTTGAGGAGTGACACTTAGTGTCAGCAGTGTCATTTTCCCTATCATGAGAAGTTTCATCAAAGAATCAGCTTGTCCTCTTTCACTTTTAGGCAGG
>JADZGK010000086.1:5646-24182 GCA_018104995.1 Cairina moschata | reverse complement strand
GTGCGGCTGGTCGGAGGGGACAGCCCCTGCTCTGGAAGTGTGGAGGTCTACGACAGGGACCAGTGGAAAGCTGTCTGTCACTCCCACTTTGGTGCCAAAGCTGCCGAGGTGGTGTGCAGGGAGCTGCAGTGTGGCACAGCCCTGTCTGTCCATGGGGCAGCTCACGTGGGAGAAGGGGCCGGTCCTGTCTGGGACAGAGAGCTGCAGTGTGTGGGGAATGAATCCGTCCTGTCCTTCTGCCCCACGGGGACAGCCAGGGACCAGCCCTGCACCCACAGCAATGGCACTCATGTCACTTGCACACGTAAGGATTCGCGGTGGGATGATGGACACTGGGATTGTGGTGGGGGCAGGAGAGCAGGGTGGGCACTGGGCTGTGCTGGGTGGGGGTCAGGTGGGGTGAGGTGGTGGTCTGCAGCCCTAAAATTAGAGTGCTGCAGGAGGAGAAAGGCACGCTGTCCCTTTGGCCTCTCCTGCAGCTCTTGTGGGAACAAGAAATGTGGCCTCTGTCACCCTCCTTTTTCCCCTGAGTACACGGGGTTCAGGCTGGTGAATGGCAGCACAGAGTGTGAGGGCAGGGTGGAGGTGGAGGTGCTGGGGACGTGGGGGACCCTCTGTGCCTCCCGCTGGGACCTCTCAGACGCCCACGTTCTCTGTCGGCACCTCGGCTGTGGCTTTGCTGAGTCCATTCCTGGAGGAGGGCATTTTGGGAGTGGAACCGGCCCTGTCTGGAGAGACTCGTTCCACTGTGACGGGACTGAAGCCCACCTGGGGCAGTACCCGGTGACTGCCGTGGGGGCCTCACCGTGCTCCCACGAGAACGCTGCTGCTGTCATTTGCTCAGGTGAGTGCTGGGCAGTGCTGCAAACTCCATTTGCCCCTGGTGTGTGACACGGCCACCCACAGCTGGGCACCCCATGGCAGCACCAGGCTGAATTTCTCCTCTCACCAGGCCCGGCTCACCACATGTCTGTACGGTTGGTGGGCGGAGGGAGCCGGTGCGACGGGCGCGTGGAAGTCTTCCAGCACGGGACGTGGGGCAGAGTCCTGGATGAGCAGTGGGACATGCAGGAGGCCAGCGTGGTGTGTCGGCAGCTGCAGTGCGGAGAGGCAGAGGCAGCCTACACCCCCGTGAGGGCCGAGCGAGGACGAGGACCTGTGGGGCTGCGTGGGGTGCGGTGTGCAGGGCACGAGGCTGACCTGAGCCTCTGCAACACCTCCTTACCTGAGAGCACACCGGCAGCAGGGGTCATGGAGGACGTGGGGGTCGTGTGCCGGGGTGAGTGGTGCTGCACGTCCCCAAGGTGTGGGGCTGGGAGGGCAGCCAGCCCCTAATAGCCGGGGTTCTCCCCGCTGCAGGGAGCCGGCGGGTCCGGCTGGCGGACGGAGCCGGGCGCTGTGCCGGGAGAGTGGAGATCTACTACCAGGGGCGCTGGGGCACCGTCTGCGACGACGCCTGGGACCTGGCCGACGCCGCCGTCGTTTGCCGCCAGCTGGGCTGCGGAGGGGCCCTGGAGGCAGCCGGCTCTGCTCGGTTTGGGGAGGGCTCCGGGCAGATCTGGCTGGATGGCGTCAACTGCTCTGGGGCCGAAGCTGCTCTCTGGGACTGCCCTGCCAAGGCCTGGGGGCAGCACGACTGCAGGCACAAGGAGGACGCGGGAGTCATCTGCTCAGGTCTGTGTTTGGAGTGTGTTTCTGGGAACTGGGGCCAGTAAGGCCAGGGTGAGGGCAGAGCCAGGTAGGGCTAAGACTATCAGTGGCTGACATCCAAGGACGTCCCTGGGGCCTTTCCTCCTTCCAGAGTTCATGGCCCTGAGGCTGGAGAACAGCGATGGCTGCTCTGGGCGCCTGCAGGTTTTCTACAACGGGACGTGGGGCAGCGTCTGCTCCAATTCCATGACCACCGAGACGGTGTCACTGGTGTGCAAGGAGCTGGGCTGCGGGAATGAGGGGGAACTGGAAACAGATTTTAACTATGCCAAGCTGTCTGGCACTGCATGGCTGGATCATGTGGAGTGCGGGAAGAGCAGCAGCTCCTTCTGGCAGTGTCCCTCTCGTCCCTGGAATCCGCAGTCATGTGATGACCTCCGAGAAGAGACCCACATCACCTGCAATGGTAAATCTGAGCCATCAAGGCACCAGGTTCTTTCCCCACTGGGTATGGTGAAATGCAGAGAAAGAACGCAGACGGGTTTTGACTTTCCTGCTTTAGACCCTGTTGCTGCTGGTGGCACAAAGGTGACTTCAGCTCTTGGAGCCACCCATGTTCACCAGCAGCAGTCAACAGCCGGGCTGCCAGCAGCCCCTGGGGGATGCAGAGGCATCTCCACACAAGGTCTGAGAGGAGACCATGCAGGGCTTTCAGGAGTCCCCCCTCCAGGGACAGCCTCCTGCTGCTCTGTGAACCAGGGACCTTGTGGGGCCGAGCACTCGGGTCCCCCATGCAGTGACGTGTGGGAGGAATGAATGAGGACCTGCTGCTGCCCTGACCCAGCATGGGGATGTGCGAGCAGAGGTCAGCCCTGCTTTCTTCTGCATGACCCCCAGAGCAGCCCTTTTCAGCCCAACTTTTCTTTCCTTTGGGACATGGACAGAAAGGCCGCAGGTGGCTGCATGCCCCAACTCCACGAGGTGCACAGGTAGGGAGCTGCCCCTGCACGTGCCCCCCTCACCTGGCAGATCTCCCAGCTCTCCTGGTGCCATGGGACATTGCTGCCTCCCCAGAAAGAGAGAAGATCCGTGCCGTGGGAGGCAGGGACGGCTGCTCGGGCAGAGTGGAGATCTGGCACCGCGGCACTTGGGGGACGCTGTGTGACAATGCCTGGGACATGCGGGACGCCGAGGTGACGTGCAGACAGCTGGGCTGTGGCCCTGCAGTCTATGCCCTGGGCCAGGCTGCTGCTGGAGAGGGGACAGGCCCCATGTGGCTGATGGAGTGCAGGGGGACGGAGCTGTCTCTGCAGGACTGTTGGGCCCAGCCAGGGGACAGCGGTGCCTGCCAGCATAAGGCAGATGCGGCTGTGCATTGCTCAGGTGAGCAGTGGGGCTGGGAGACATGGCTGGGGGCTTGGCAAGGAGCTGGCTTGGGCGTCTGCCCTGCTGGATCCTGCCATGGCCCCGCTGCTGGCCTGAGCAAGGGTGTTCCTGCAGAGTGGGAGGCTGGTGGTGGGTGGGGAGCAGCCTCAGTGGGGCTGGATGTGCCAGCACATCCCCTGGGCTGCCTGCACTGTCCTGTCAGCAGCCCAGAGCAGTGGTGCTGGGCCCTGTCCCTGCCACCCTGACCAGCCCCACAGGAGGGACAATTCAGGTGGCAAATTTTGGGGTCATTTGCCAGGGAGGCTGCCTGGTACCATAGCCCCAGCTTCTTATCCCAGCTCTCCTTCTCCTCTCCTGCAGCTGCACCCAGGACAGCAACATCCCCCCCACAAGCAGGTAAGCTGTCCTTCCCCTGGGCTGGGTCTGAACGTGGCCACGCTGTGACCCACAGCCAGGGGAAGGGGCTCCCTTTTGGGCTTTGAGATTCCCAGGAAATCAAGGAAGCTGGTAGAAGTCTGTGATGGACCCAGCAGGGTGGAATCTGCCCCATCACCCAGCCCTGTCCCCCCCAGCCCCTGCTGCCTTGTGTGGTCAGGAGTGCCTTGTCCCACCCCCAACCTCTCCTATGCCTGATGCTGCCCCTGCCATATTCCTGCCCATGCAGATCCCCCACGGGGCCGTCCGACCACCAGCAGCGAGAGACTCTCGGTGCCTGTCGTCATCTGCATCATCCTGGGGGCCGTCCTCTGCCTGCTCCTGGCCCTCCTGGCTGGGCAGCTGCGAAGCGCCAGGGCTCGGCGCAGAGGTGGGTCCTTCCCCAGTGGTCCTGGGGGGAGATGCCTCCTGGCAGGGCTGCGGGTGCTGGGGGTGTTGTTGTCCTGGGGCACAGAAACAGAGCTGTGTGCTGCCTCCTGCCCCATGTGCTGCCCCACTGACTGACAGACCATGGGGCACCAACATCAAGGGGTGGAGAGAGCCCAGAGCCTGAGGCATCAGTTCTGGGGTGAGGAGAGAAATGTGAGAGCTGGGCTGGGTGAGAAGGGGAGGATGCACTGCTGGCAGTGATGTGGTCCACACCAGCAGGAGGAGCGTGGGGCCGCAGGATTCATCGCTGTGGTGTCAGCCACTCCCCAACAGGGCACGGGCTGTGCTATTGACATGTAGGGCAGAGATGGAGCAGCTCCATGGGGAGAAGAAATGTGGGAATTGGTGCATGGTCTGCACTTGGACTTGAGCCGGGGACCAAAGGGGCACAAGGGCTGTCTCCAAATGTGAGGCTGATGACCAGACCATCTCCCTGGGGATGCTGCCCTCCCTGGGGATGTGGCTGCAGTGCCAACACAACACAGTGGGGCTGTGCTGTGGGGACAGCCCTGTGCTGGCCTAGGGAATGGGGCTGGGGGAGCCCAGTGGGGTCCTCTCTGCCCATCCCCAGACCAGCCCTGCCTCTGTCCTCAGGCTCAGGAAGAGCTGGGGAGCCCTTCCCCGAAGCTGTGTATGAGGAGATCGCTTACAGCCTGGCGTGGGAGAAGCAGGCGAGGTTCAGTCTCTCAGGTGGGTGTATGTTCCTGAAGGGGCACTTTCTCCCTGCCCCAGACCAGGGCTGTGCCCTGCAGCTCCTGCCCATGGTCCCTGAAATGGTTGGACCATGGGGGCTGTGGGAGAGCATCCAGGTGCTGGCCCCCACAGAGGAGCTTCCTCCCCACCAGCTCTGCCCATCCCAGAGGGGACAGATCCTCTCTGCTTGTCCCTGCACCTTATTGAGAGCCAAGGGCTAAGCAAAGGGCTGTCCCAGGGCAGCTCTGGGAACCTCTCTGGGAAGTGCCTTGTCCCAAGGGAACTGGTCTCCTCCCCATGCACCCCCAGCTCTGTGGGTGCCCATCCCCAGCAGTGCTGACCACCAGTCAGGGCAGCAGGGCTCATCCCACAGCACCCGCTGCAGCTCTCTGCAGCCTCCTTTTCAGAGGGGTCCCTGACCCAGCTGCAGCCCTACCCCAGGCACAGGAGGAGGAGGATGGTCTGGGGCCACACCCAGGAATACGAGGTGGGGGGGGGGAGGAAGGGCTCCATTTCTCCTCCCTGCAGGCAGACCAGACAGACAGCAGTGCCACCGAGTGTTATCATCAGAGCTGGAAGCATGAAGGCTCTGCTGTGACCCTGACACCGGCAGCATGTCAGCCCTGTGTCCCCACACACCCTCCCATCCTCTGCTCTGCAGAACATCTCTTCTCATTGCCACCACCTTCCCTCTCCTTTCAGATGTCCCTGTCCTGCCCGGAGGTTACCCAGCAGATGGCTATGATGATGCTGGGGAGGTTTCTGACCCTGGAGAGGATCCTGTCCCTGGGCAGGGGGACTGGGAAGTGCCCAGGACACCAGAGGAAGGAGATGGGCGCAGGGGTGCAGCCACAGGTGAGAGGGCAATGCAGCACTGCCACTTCCTAGGTGCCAACCCCAGGCCTAGGAGAATCCATGGCATATTGAAAGCCTGACCATCCATGGAGAACCTGTCCTGGGAGATTTTGTGGGGTCTGGGAGAATGGGCCGAATGTCTCAGGCTGGTGAGGACGAGGAAGGCGATAAACAGCCCCGAGGGGCACTCCACAGGCCCAACCACAGCAGCCTGCCTTGATGCTTACAGGGGGAAGCCTGCACTCCCAGAGAAGTGCTGGGGACCCTGGAGCTGAGGGAGACACCTCGTCACCTTTCCTGGGGACCACGGGCTATGACGATGTTGAAGAGGTGTCTCTGGCATGTCCCCATGAGGACACTGAGGATGTGACACCACAGCCCCCTGCACAAGAGTTCCAGAGCCCCAGGCCAGCAGAGCCCAGCCCTGCTGAGCAGCTGGGTGCAGCAGGGAGGAAGGAGAGCTCAGTGCCCCTGGGAGGGCCGTGAGCATCAGGGAATGGTCTCCCTTTTCCAGCAGTCAGCAGACACACATGGGTATTTCCCCTCTTGGTATTCCCCTGTTTTGATGCTGAGTGTTGGTATTTGTTCATATTAAAACCCTCTGGGGCTTTGTCCCAGATCCAGTGCTTCCCTGACCATGTTTCTGGACATCTCCCTGAGGCTGATGGAGGGGAGAAGAGCTCAAAGATGCAGTGGCTGGGAAGGGACACATCTTAGAGCCAGCAGGGTTAGGGTCTGGCTCTGGGGCTGACAGAACCCCTGGTCCCTGGACACTATTCCTACTGACAGAGACATTTCTGTCCTGCCAGCCACAGGCAGTTTCAAGACAAAGTGGATCTTTGTCCCATGAGACACTCCCTTGCAGTGCCCACCTTCTGTTGCCTTGGGCCCCCATGGAGCTCAAGGATGCTTTCCCAGCACCCACAGGCAGGGAAAGATCAGGTAAAAGAGCTGAACAGAGAGATGTCTTGGACCCTTGGGCAGGACTTGGCACCAGCTCCTGCTGGTGGGTCCCCACAGCCCTCCAGCTCTTCCCCAGCAGGCTCATCTGCTGCAGGCTGTGAGGTGCTTTTGGTAGTGGCATGGTGGGCTGGAACACCTATTGGAGCATCTATTTAATCCCTTTGGGTCAGCTGTCCTGGCTGTGTATAGTCTTCTCTGGGTGAAGAACTGGCTGGAGGGCCATGCCCAGGAGGTTGTTGTTAATGGAGTTAAGTCCAGTTGGCGTCCCGTTACAAGTGGCATTGCTCGGGGGTTGGTACTGGGGCCTACCTTGTTTAATACCTTTATTAATGACCTAGATGAGGGGATTGAGTGTATCCTCAGTAAGTTTGCAGACGATGGCCTGAGCAGCCATTCCTGCAGCCTCTGCCCATGCTGCCCACAACCCCCCAGCTGGCGGTGCTGCTCTGCAGAGAGAGGGGGCTGTGGTGTGTGGAGCTGTGGAGGCACTCTGCAGGGCCGTGGTGGTCAGGCTGGGGAGGCAGAGCCAGCTGGTGGGGGGCACTGCCACTGACTGCCTCCCACACAAGCGGTCCCTTGGCCATGGATAGCCGGCACAGATAGCCAGCCTTCTTCAGAGTCAGAGACTCATGGAATAGTCCAAGCTGGAAGGGACCCACAAGGGTGACCCACTTCCCATGTCAGGTGATGCACAAGTGACCCACTTCCAACATCAGGATATGTTTTGGGGTGACTCCCTGTATTAAATCCATGAAATTTCACCAGAGGTGTAACAAATAACTCAGCAGAGAGCTTTCCCTATGCCTGCTGTGTTCCCTGGAGTTGCAGAGCTCTCCTTTGCCTGTTCCCACCCAGATTCAGCACCTCAGGGTGGCTCCACCTGGGAAGTGCCTGTGCTCTATGGGCTCTATGTGCTACTGACTCCTGGGCAATGCTGCACCCTGGCAGTGCTGCTGTGGCAGGACCCTTCTCCCCTCCACCTCTGCAATCTGCCACGTGCACCTGAAGCTCCACCACAGGTCTACAAGGAAGGGTATCAGGCAAGTAATTCAATGCATGGTTCTTTCTTTTATTAAAATACACAGAAAGCCTGACCCACCATTTATACAAAGGCTTGGAGTCACACGAGACAGGTCAGAGACTCATGGAATAGTCCGAGCTGGAAGGGACCCACAAGTATCATCGAGTCCAACTCACTTCCAATGTCAGGATATGTTTTGGGGTGATTCACTGTATTCAATCTACGAAATTTCACCAAAGGTATAACAACCAATTCAACAAAGAGCTTTCCCTATGCCTGCTGTATTTCCTGGAGTTGCGGAGCTCTGCTTTTCCTTTTCCCACCCAGATTCAGCAGCTCAGGGTGGCTCCACCTGGGACGTGCCCGTGCTCTATGGGTTCCATGTGCTACTGACTCCTGGGCACACACTGTCCCTGCCAAGTGCTTGTGCTCTCCTGACAGCTCCCACTTTCCTCCAGAAAGACGCCTGCCTGCCATCTTCCCTCTCGCCTCTTGTGTTCAGAGGCAGGTGAATTCACTGTCTCTGTGGTGCTATTCAAGAATAGGGAATAATCACAGGTACACCCTGGCAGTGCTGCTGTGGCAGGACCCTTCTCCCCTCCACCTTTGCAATCTGCCACGTGCACCTGAAGCTCCACCACAGGTCTACAAGGAAGGGTATCAGGCTGTGAGTCAATGCATGGTCCTTTCTTTTATTAAAATACGCAGAAAGCCTGACCCACCATTTATACAAAGGCTTGGAGTCACACGAGACAGGTACATACAATGTAGGAAGGTATGAACAATGATATTTCTTTGTGGCAAACACTATGAGAAGTAAAGCAAAGTAAAAAAGAAAAAAAAATAGAAACAAATAAAAAGATTTCTGGGTATGTATACAGTTAGCATTAAGAACAAAGGCAGTTTATTCCTTCTGAAAATCCTCCAGTCATCACTTTCCATACTACATCCTTGAGCTCCTGATTCCTCATGCTGTAGATGAGGGGGTTCACTGCTGGAGGCACCACCGAGTACAGAACTGCCAGAAAAATATTAAGGGAGGAAGAGGACATAGAGGGGGTTCTCAGGTAGGCAAAAAAGGCAGTGCTGAGAAACAGGGAGACAACAGCCAGGTGAGGGAGGCATGTGGAAAAGGCTTTCCCCTAGAAGGGGGCTTAGCTGCCTCCCCGTGCCTCACAGAATCCCACTGGAGTTGGGATTCCTCTTGCCTTGATTCAGGTGGGTACAAACCAGGCAGCATGTCAGCTGCTTGTCTCAGCTCTCAGCACTTTGAATGGAGACAGAGGCCAAAAGGGAGCTGTTCAGAGGCAGACACCAGGTGATATTGGAGATGGCAGAGTGACATCTGAGTGACATTTGAAGTGCCAAATTCCTCTGGGCCATAAACAGAGATTTTATTATTGCATGTACGATATAATATAACTGTAGCCATTGCTCAATAGCAAAGAAATAAAAGAAATAAAAGGCATGCTGTGACCTGGTTGCCATCACTGGAATGTGGTGGGACCACTCCCATGACTGGAGTGCTGCAGTGAATGGTTATGGGCTCTTCAGAAGAGACAGAACAGAAGGGGTGGTGGTGTGGCTCTCTGTATTAGGGAGTGTTTTGATGTTGCAGAACTCGAATCTGGGAATGATAATGTTGAGTCCCTATGGGTCAGGGTCAGAGGGAAGGCCAACAAGGCAGGCATCGTGGTGGGGATATCTTATCGACTGCCAAACCAGGATGAGGAGACAGATGAGGCATTCTACAAGCAGACTTTGAGCTGGTCAGGACACTGGTTGGCAGAGTGCCTTGGGAGGCAGTTCTGAAGGGCAGAGGAGTCCAGGCAGGCTGAGCACTCTTCAAGAAGGAAATCTTCAAGGCTCAGGAGCAGTCTGTCCATCCCCATGTACCCAACGATGAGCCAGCATGGAAGAAGACTGGCTTGGCTGAACAGAAAGTTGTGGCTAGAGCTTAGGAAGAAAAAGAGGGTTTATAACCTTTGGAAAAGAGGGCAGGCCGCTCAGGAGGACTCTAAGGACCTTGTGAGGATCTGCAGGGACAAAATTAGAAAGGCCAAAGCTCATCTGGAGCTCACTCTGGCTACTGCTGTTAAAGATAACAGAAAATGTTTTTATAAATACAGAAACACAAAAAGGAGGACTAAGGAGAATCTCCATCCTTTACTGGATGCAGGAGGAAACTTAGTTACAAGAGATGAGGAAAAGGCTGAGGTGCTTAATGCCTTCTTTGCCTCAGTCTTTAGCAGCAAGACCAGTTGTTCTCTGGGTACCCATCCCCCTGATTGGTGGAAGGGATGGGGAGCAGAATGTGGCCCTCATAATCCATGAGGACGTGGTTGGAGACCTGCTACAGTACTTAGATGTACACAAGTCAGTAGGGCTGGATGGGATCCACCTGGGGGATCCCATCCCTCATCCTCCTGTAGAGAGGTGGGCATTGGTCTATTCTCCCACATGCCCTTTTATAGGACAAGGGGGAATAGGCTAAAGTTGTGCCAGAGGAGGTTTAGGTTGGATATTGGCAAAAACTTGTTTACAAGGAAGGCAAGAGGAGCCTGGCCAGGAGAGATGTGAGATTTGGGGGAGGAAAGAGGAGCTTGGAGAGCAGAAGCTAACTATTTTGAAGAGGTAAGAATATTCAGGTAATGTTGATCCCACCATAAAGCTGACTTAAAGCAGCCATGTGAGGCCCTTACCCTATCCATAACCCCTTTCCATTACCTTTCCTCTATTGCTCACCCTCATCCCTGCCCTTAACAATACCATTAAAATGCTCTATTTAACCCTAGCCTTCTTGTAGACCTAAACAAAACCCTCAAGCAAAGAGCTTGCCCATACCCTAACCACAGACCTTATACCACAAGCAGAACACCAAACCCTCCCACTAAACATCTGCTTAATCTCTCACCCAGAGAGGTTTGCCATAGTCCCTAATGCCATAACATGAACAACTATCATCCAAAGCCTGTCTTCCTGTGCATTAAGCTTCTCACCTTTAACCCTTTTCCTAACCCTTAACATAGGTTCTTGTTCTCTTGGGGCAGGGCAGGAACCGTGAGATTGCTGTGCAGTCACATTGCATTCAAAATGAATGTGAGGAGCCATGGATTTGATCAGCTTCTAGGACACAAGGAGGAGATGGGTGGGAATGCTCTGATGAGCTCAGTTCTGCCTCAGGATCTCTTGCACCAGCAGGAGAAATGCGACTCTGGAAGGGACTATGAGGTCACTTCTGTCTCTGCAGTTGATAGGGCAGCAGCAGGAATGTGTCACAGAAAGGGACTGTGAGGTCACTTCTGGCTGAAGTATATGACAGGTCACACTTCTACCTGGGATCTGTACTTTTCAGCCGACATCTGCCAGTGGTCCTGGTAGGTCAGCAGAAGGCACTTGGTTGGCATGCTGACTGTGGGATCCCCTCTGCCTATATAACCAGGAGGACCCAGACAGAAAGAAGGCCCACATATGGGTTGTCCTGTCCCTTCTGCTTGAGTCCATGACTGGACAGCAGCAGGCTCAAGGCTTGAGTGTCTACAGAAAAGTCTGTAAGGTCAGCAGCAGGACCATGGCTTAGAAGATGCTGGTGAGGTGACTTCTGTCTGGTTAGTTGACAGATTGCAAGAAGGATGACAGGTTGTGATGCCTACTTCAGGAGTGGTTTCCACCCTGATGGAGCTTTCTTTGGTAGTAGGAAAGAGCAGGAGAGAAAAACCTGCCAGAAAGTGCACCTTGGAAGGTTGGCACAGGCCATGAAGAGGAAGAAATGTCCCTCTAAGAGCTGTGCTGTGGTGCTAGAGGTCACCCAAAGAGTGTCTTTGATCAGACCATGCCTTTGTGCTTGAAGGAGCAGCTGGTGAGGGTTGACGAGACATCAGTGAAACTAGAGAAATGCCAGAATGAGAGCAAGGTGGTGAACTGCAGCCTTCAGGGAAATAGGGCAACATGTGGGGCAACATAGGAAAGTCTGGAGAGGACAAAGAGGAGGGTGCAGTCAAAAAGAGAAGTCCCCAGCAGCCCTGACATTTTTGTCCCCTTGGATAGAGCTTATGAGGAGATGAGATACAGTCATTGCAAGGGTCTCATTGCTTTCTTAGACCCTGTGCAGAGGCAGGGAGGTGTCATACCATTGTTCTTCTCATGGCATCACACTGCCCACCACATCCCACAGACCCCCAGCAAGAGCCCTGAGCAAGCCATGGGGGTGCAGGATCTCCCCACCCAGTAGCTAGAGTCAGGACCTGGCCCTTTTACTTCACCGCAATAAACCCAGACTTTTCTCAGCACAGTGCTTTGCCTATCTGTAATCATGGCCTCCAATTATCTGTCCTAACAAGTCCCTGAGGAGAATCTCTTGGTAACGGCCCTCAGTGGGGCCCATTAATACTCCAAGTCACTTCAACTTTTCCTTCTGACAATCAACAGGAAAACATGCAGCAATTTTCTAAACAGCAAAGCAAGCTCCTCATCTTGTATGTCTCCAGTCAGGTTTACCTCACTGGTTTATCCTCACAAAAGGATGACTGTAAATTAAGTGTTTTATACTGATTAATAGCCATGTATAGGTACTAAGATTACTATTATTCCATATGATTTTAATTCAATGATAAATGATGAGAAGCTTGCTACAGAAACAATTAGGCAGACTGCTAATCGATGGGCAACCTTGAACTCAATGAATCTCAAAGCAGCAACTGGGTCAGTGAGAGAAGTCTGAATGATCAAATTGTAAGGGGAGGGCAAATGAGGAGAACCAGGGGAAATGCATAGGTCCAGACAGGCAGCTGGAAAGGGAACATTCAATGGGGATAGTTTATTCAAGATGGGTGGAAGTGCCTGGAAGATGAGGGAGTACACCATGATGGAGAAAGAAATGAAATGCACGTGCTGGTGACCATCAGTATTTCTTCTCCTGTGATGAATAGAGATCCTGAAAATTCACCTGAGGAAGGATGTAGATCACTGGTGAAGGAAGTGTCTTTTTATGCCATCACCAATGTAGATTACTAAATACTTCCACACACCATGGTAATATGTCCCACCCAATTCTTGTCATCCTGTGGGGCAGGGCAGAGGGAGCTGTCAGCCAAGGGACACATTTGGGTGACAAAGAGGGGACCCAGCAGAGACAAAGACTCAAGGCAGTGGGGTGGGGGAGGCCAGGAGAAGCAGCCCAAGGGGTGCTGCTGCTTGTGAGGACACGTTTGTGCCAGCAGCCTGAGTGGGCAGCAGCTGTGTGGAGGCGAGGGGAGGCCAGGGAGCACATGCCAAGAGCGCTGCTGCCAGCAGAGACAAGGCCGGGGCTGAGGCCAAGGGGAGAGGCAGGCCCAGGGCAGGGGGCTGCAAGGGCCATGCTGAGTTCCCTGCCCCTGCAGCAGGCACACTGGCCCTCAGCAGATGTGCTGGTCGGCAGGCACAGGGAGGTCCTGGCATGCATCAGAGAGCAGCAAGGAAGGCGCTGGAGAGGGCTGGGGTGAGGCAAGGAAGAGCCCCAGGCAGGGGTTGGCTGGGGTCCCCTCTGCTGCAGCCACCGCATGGAGCATGGCAGGAGGAGGGCACGCAGGGCTTGTGGCCACAGTGCAGAGCCTGGCCCTGGACACTCCATGACTGCCTTGCAGGTCCTGGCAGGCCATGGTGAGGGGACGAATGCCCTGGACCCCCCTCCTGCTCTGCCCAGGCCAGCAAGGGCCCAGAGCGGCCTCTTCTCCCCTGCCCCTGAAGCTCTGGGCTCCCTTTGCGCAGCCCTGGCTCTGCAGCATCAAGCCCTGCTGGGAGCCCTCCCCTAAATGCTGCCACTGATTCCTGATGCTGCTGTTGCCCTGTGCCGGGAACTGCCCAGTTCACCCCAGACCCCGCCCACCTCTCCCCACTTCCATGCCCTCTCCCCAGTCCAGCACAGCCCAGCCCAACAGCCCAGGCTGGGCTGGCCCCAGGGCAGTGCCCACCGCAGGCTGCTGCAGGGCTCTGGGCATGGCCACCACAGCTGCAGCCTCTCGCAAGGCACCACAGCTGCTGGGACAAAGGTGGCTCTGGGCCTCCCCAGCAACCCCAGGGCTGGGACCAGCCATGGCTCGCGAAATGGAGGTCCGTGAAGCTGTAGGAGTCCTGGTCTCTTGCCTGGGAGAGCCCCAGCACAGAGTGCCTGTGTCCCGCAGGGCCAGCCCCAGTCCCCAGGCCAGCACAAGAGGCCTGGCCCAGGCACAGGGCAGCTCCAGATTCCTCTCCAGGATGACATTTGCCATCAGTCCCAGCACCTTTGGGACACTCCCAGGCCAGTCAAAGGACAGCTACTATTTGCTGGCACCACGGCTGCTGGGACAAATGCAACTCTGGGCTTCCTCAGCAGCCCCAGGACTGGGGCCAGACATGGCTCAGGAAATGGACGGACATTAGGCTGCATTCTTCTTCACCAATGTTATAAGTTGCCTCCTTAATTAATTTTCAGAGAGCATTGTATTAATCATAGAAAGGAATTTATTGAGTAAGCAAACAGCAAGCAAAACAGCGCTGGGCAGCCAGGGAGACTGCTCGGTCTGCTCGGACTGCTCGGGCAGACTGACAATGGCGCGCACCTCACCCCCGCCAGGGTCCCTTTTTATAGCTTGGTAATTCCAGGATTACGCAGCACATCCTGGTATGTTCTGCCAATGCGTGCACTGTTGCTAGGGGCTTGTCTCTGTCCCTCTGGTGGTCATGAAGATGAAGGCCATAGTCTTCCTCGGCGTATCAGTTCAACTTCTTTTTTTTTTTTTATTTGGTCATGTTGGCCCAGCATGACACAGGAAGGCAGGATGTTGATACACTAGTTTAACAACTTATCAGGAGGTGGTTACATGATCTTTGCAACAGTGTCTTTGAGCAAAAGAGGCAACTGAGATGCAGAAGGAGAGAAGGGGAGGGGGGTTCTCTTTTTTGTTACATTAAGCAAAAGAATTTTCACAGTGTCTAGCCAAGCATTACAGAGCTCCTCACTAGAGCAGGGAGCTTTCTCAACTCCTACTCCTCAGACAGAACTCCTTGTATTTTATAATACAAAAGACAATGAACAAACATTTATGGTTTGTTCATAAACCCCCTTCCTCTTTGCCCAAGTGTATCTAGCGACTCACCGAGGCTGTCCGTGTCCCGTCGTCCTCATGGAGCGCTCACTCCCGTCCTAGCCTGATTGTGTCACCTTCCTGCTTACTGTGGACAGTGGTGGGTATGGGTTGTGGCAATCTTACCTGTCCTAGAGAGCATTGGCAGCTCTTATTCCAGCTGACTTCTGAAGGGGAGAGCAGCCAGGATTGTGCTGTGTTTTGGTCCCATCGCTGTGTGATTCTGGCTGCAAAAGAGAAGGACCAAATGGAGCAGCATCCCTCTGTGACCACGGGCAGCCCCTACCTCTGTGCCCAAGGGTCTCTAGCAACTCACCAAAGCTGTCCCTGTCCCATCGTCCTCATGGAACAGTCACTGCCCTCCTGGCCCGAGTGTGTCACCTTCCTGCTTGCAGTTAGAGCCTGGTAGGTGTGGGTTGGGGCAATCTTACCTGTCCTGGAGAGCGTTGGCAGCTCTTTGTCCCAGATGAATAGTCAAGGGCAGAGAGGCCAAAAGTTTGCCATGGTCTGGTCTCATCTCTGTGTGTGTTTATGGCTGAAAGAGAAGAGGCACCAAATGGAGCAGCATCCCTCTGTCAACAAGGGCAGCCCCTGCCTCTGTGCCCGACGGTCTCCAGCGACTCACCGAGGCTGTCATTGTTCTGTCATCCTGATGCAGCGGCCACTCCAGTCCTACCCCGATTGTGTCACCGTCCTGCTTGCAGTTAGAGCTTGGTGGGTGTGGGTTGGGGCGATCTTACCTGTCCTGGAGAGCATTGGCAGCTCTTCCTCCCAGCTGACTGCTCAAGGGAGAGCAGCAAGGATGTGCCATGGTCTGTTTCCATGGCTGTGCATTTCTGGATCAGAGAGAATCACCACAAGACAGGGCAGCATCCCGCCGTGAACACGAGCATCCCCTGCCTCTGTACCAGAGGGTCTATAGTGACACACCAAAGCTGTCCCTGTCCCATTGTCCACATGGAGCGGTCACTCCGGTCCTGGCCCGATCGTGTCACTGTCCTGCTTGGAGTTAGAGCCTGGTCGGTGTGGGTTCGGGCGATCTTACCTGTCCTGAAGAGTGTTGGCAGCTCTTCCTTTCAACTGACATCTCAAGGGGAGAGCGGCCAGGATTGTGCCGTGGTCTGGTCAACACTCCGTGTGATTTTGGCTGAAAGAGAAGAAGCACCAAACAGAGCAGCATCCCTCTGTCAACACGGGCAGCCCCTGCCTCTGTGCCCGAGGGTCTCCAGCGACTCACCGAGGTTGTCCCTGTCCCATTGTCCTCATGGCGTGGTCACTGCCCTCCTGGCCCAAGCGTGTCACCTTCCTGCTTAATGTTAGAGGCTGGTGAGTGTGGGTTGGGGCGATCTTACCTGTTCTGGAGAGCGTTGGCAGCTCTTCTGTCCAGCTGTGTGCTCGAGGCCAGACAGGCCAGGATAGTGTCGTTTCTGGCTGAAAGACGAATAGCACCAAACGTGCTATTCGTCTTTCAACACAAGTTCCCCTGCGGCCTGTGGTGAGGCCCATGGTGAAGCAGGCTGTCCCCCTGCAGCCCATGGAGTACCACGGTGGAGCAGGGTTCCACGCTGCAGCCCGTGGAGGAGCCCACGCAGGAGCAGGTGACCTGGTAGGAGCTGCTGCCCGTGGGGGACCTGTGCTGGAGCAGTCTGCTCCTGAGGGATGGATCCCATGCTATGAAGCCATGTGGGAGCAGTTCTGGAAGAGCTGCTGCCTGTGGGAAGCCCACGCCAGGTCAGTTCAGCAAGGCCTGAATCCTGTGGGAGGGACCCCACAGCACAGGGGGTAATAGTGATGGAGAAGGAGCGGTGGAGAAGCGCTCTGGACTGACCATAACCCCCAGTCCCCCAGTCCCCTGCGCTACTCGGGGGGAGGAGGTGGAAGAGGGTGGATGGGGGGGATAGGTGCTTTTGGTTTCTTTCCTTTGTTTCTCGCTTTTCTAGCTGCTTAGGAATAGGCAATCCATCTGACTGTCTCCCTATGCTGAGTCTGTTTTGCCAGTCACAATAATGACTGCGCGTCCTCCCTGTCCTTATCTCAACCCTTGAGCCCTTTTGATTGTATTTTCTCCCTGTTCCTCTTTGAGGAGGGGGAGTGAGAGAGCGGTTGTGGTGGAGCTCGGCTGCCCACCCGAGTAAAACCACCACAGTGTGTAAGGAGAAAAGCAAGGCAGAGCACACATACCCACACTTCAGGTGACATAGCAATCCAGGTGGCCATGGTGTGACCCGTGGTGTTTATGCATGTATCTACTCCTTGCTATTTTTCCCCTAAAATCTTGTTCCTTTCAGGGAAAGGATTACAAACTGCTTTTTCTCTTTAATCATCAACTTGGTGACGATCTTGAGAGCTTGAGAAGCTACTTCGAGAACCAAAATTTTATATCAAACTTTGACTTAAAAGTTGGACATGCAAAATCCACACATCCAAATGTAGATGCAGGGATAAAACTGTATGGAAACTGACTTTTAGATCAATAAAACTCAAACGTACTTTGTTGTTGTTATTATTAAAAGTCCCTGCAATTGCCAGTTGTACAAATTTTCAACTGTCAATTGCAGAAATCTGGAGAGCAGCTAAAACTGAGCCATACAAGGAAGTAAACTTCTGAATAATAAATGCAATTACTTTTTATAAAATGAACTTTTTTATTTTATTTTATTTTATTTTATTTTATTTTATTTTATTTTATTTATTTATTTATTTATTTATTTATTTATTTATTTATTAAGAAAGTGCTTCCTGAGTCCAACCTCTGTGAGCCAAAATATGGTCTTGAATCTAGGTTCCTCACGTTGGCGTGTCTGCCTGTAATGTGCTGTGGAGGTTGGCTATTAGGCTTTGTGCGTGGCAGCAAGGTCATTTGTGAACCTCATTCACTGCAAACAGGGAAATGTCAGAGAAACTATTTAAACATGTATCATTTCTCTCTTCACACCTAGTCTCTACTTTTCATCTGCAGTCCCTTCTCATCTACTCACATTTCTCTTCCAGCACCAGTAGCAAAACAGATGGGCTCACAGGTCATGGGGAATTTATGGGGAATGCTGTTTCAAATGTGTTACTGGCCACAAGATCCTTCTTTTCCTATTGTTCAGTGAGTGGGACTAGATAAAGCACTACACTTCCCTGATACAATTGCAGGTTTTTGTTGTTGTTGTTGTTTTTATTATTATTATTTATTTTTATTTTTTTTTTCTGGCGTCTTCCCTGATGAATTCCGTGTATTTTGAAAATATGTTCTTAAAGATATCTCAGATATATTTTTCCCTGCATTTCCTTTGGTGAAGCTTGATTCTTTTGGGCTACTTTTCATTTATTTAATGTTCAGTAAGGGTCTGATTTTATTTAACATGCAAGTGCAACTTACCCCCCCAGTCTTAATGGCATTGCAACCACATGTACTGCACTATATATTTATTGTAGTACTCCTCCCATCTTTCACTGTATTCATCGTGTCTAGTTTATTTCTAGTCACTATATCCACATGACCCTTTTCCTGTGGCCTGAGTGGCTTTTGAGCATATTCTGTAAGGAAGCAATCCTGTATTAGTCTTAGAATCATGCTTGCTTGGTAGTTTTTCCCACTACCATTTTCCTAGGAAATGTCTAGGTAATTGAACTCCTCCACTGGATCATTACGCTGGATTCGATACAGACTTCCTTCATCTGTAAAAACGTTTCCTGATATGCTTTCTCATCCTCCACTGAAAGTCTCTGGCAAGGTCCAAGGACTAACTTTTCCATATCTCATTCTTCAGTTTACTTCCAATAGTCCCTGTTGTGTCAGCCAAAATCCTAGTGTGATTTATTTCTGTTTATTCAGTATTGTCCCTGTACGCAAATTACTCCCTCCCTCATTGCTTTTGTTTTACCTCACCCATCCGCAAACTTTATACCTTGGTAATTTTATCTCCCAGTTGATAGCTTGATTTAACCAAGTCTCTGTCATTCCAATGTAATCATAATTTTCCCTCAACATATCTTTCTAATACAGCAATCTTGTT